>LOEQ01008538.1:0-22500 GCA_001685075.1 Bramus lutescens | reverse complement strand
CCCACTACCATAAATAAAGATGCTTACATTTTTCTTGATGCTTCATTCACAGTGTTGTGGGTTCCCTAATACTATTTCAAACGAATAAGAATTCTCTTGGGTTTAGAAGTCTCCATTTTGAACAGAGACTTCCTGGATTGAAGCACAGAGTTAATATCTAGGTGACCAATAACCAACTTCAGAGTTGGCAAGAAAATTTTTAACATGAACCTCCTAGTAATGAACCATTGCTAGTTTTAATGTGCAAAAAAACAAAACAATAAACAGCCTTTCTGATAAAATCATGGGAGCATATCATTTGATCATGTTGTCTCTTCAGAGCAGAAAATTATGGAGTATCCTGGCTCTTTTTCCTAGCTGATGGATTGCTTTGTTCTTCTTCAATGTTATTTAAAATGCTTAGATCATTTCACAACACAAGAAATAGTAAGGGCAGGGAAGGTTTAAAAAATTATAAGCTACATTGTCAGATACATTTCCAAAATAAATGTGAACATCAAGGAAAAAAGGGGAATTTCTTCTCTAAGGACGATTTGTCCTAGATTAAATCAAGATGCCTGCAAATATATTTAATGTACATAGATAGTAGAGGAGCGAATCTCTCAAGAAAAGCTTGCCGGGAACGGAAGAAGCTATCACTTAAACTGGAAAGGCTAAGCTAATAAAAATTTTCACAGCCTATGGAACATTGTTATTATTTTGAAAAAAAAGATTAATTTTTTTAACAAATGATACTTGGAAGCATGTGTGGTCGGATAACCAGGTTCCCTCTGAAGTCAGCCCAGAGTTGAGGGAGGGCTTTTCAAGGTCTAGCCCAGATTCACTGCTACTTTCATCATTGACTAGTAAAATGTTGAAGGCCAAGCATGCTCTTCACCCTTACACTGCACGGCCTTTCCCATCGCCACGTGTATTCCCCTTGTTTCACACTGTAGTTGTACTTCTTTGAGACTGCTTGCTGAA
Source organism: Bramus lutescens (assembly GCA_001685075.1). Lineage (NCBI taxonomy): Eukaryota > Metazoa > Chordata > Mammalia > Rodentia > Cricetidae > Bramus > Bramus lutescens. Next base: position 21,537 of record LOEQ01008538.1, on the reverse strand, counting down.
ACCCTGGAATAATAAGGACTACATTCTGCCAGGCAGTGGTGGCACACGACTTTAATCTCTGCATTCAGAGGCAGAGGCAGGCAGATCTGTGTGATTTCGAGGCCAGCCTGGTATACAAGAGCTAGTTCCAGTACAGGCTCCAAAGCTACAATGAAATCCTGTCTCTAAAACTTTCAACATCTTTTGAAAAATCTGTGAAACAGAGAAGTTTCTGATTGTATGATTTTTCTTCTCTTTCATTATCTTACATGCTATTTTAATAACAGAGTTCTTATTAACTGGCATTTCTTCAACTACTGGTCTGTTACAATGTTATGGCTGTAAGGAAATTTGGGAGACGTTACAGAAATGCTTAATCTAAAGTAGGAGGATTTGTTGAAGTAGAAACCAGAAAGACAACTTCAGAAGGATGCTGGGAAGTATGGTGAGAAGATTTGGGTAAAAGGTAACAAAATGTGATTATACAGTAGAAGAAAAAGATGAGATCTATTTAATATCATACTGAGTATATGGCAAAATAATTTTTGCTATATGTGGCATATTTGAAAATTGCTTTAAAATTAAATTTCAACTGTTCATAACCCCAAAATAAATATATGAAGAAGCTAATGTTAATTAAATTGATTTAATCATTCATTATTAAATACAAACATTATAGCACATCATATTCCATTAAAAACATAATTAGAATTAGCAAAAAGTATGCAAAATGAAAGGTAAGCTTAAAATCTTGGTAAAATATAAGTTATTGGTCAAGTGTAAATTTATTTAGTATTTATTATTTATAGAGTCGGTGATTGAGAAAAAAGTGGGATTTCAAGTTCTAACTAATATTCCAAATTTAATGTGCTTTCATATGATCCAGTGGCATAAAATAAAGGCATTGAAGCAAAACGTTGTCTACACACACTGAAACTATAGCAAAGACTGGGAGACATAAACCAGAAGCTTGCCCTGGGTGCTGGACTAATTTACTTTTATCTGGGAAAAACCTGAAAGCATTCTTGAGAAAACCACAAAACAGATATACAAACAACAGCACTGGAAAAAATACAAAGAGACAGAAACATTAATCTGTGTGATGGTTTTATTTAAGGTGGATGTTGCCTGTAGAATTGTACCTATCATACAGAGACTTGACATCATAGAAACCAATGTGTATCTGATTTTCTCCATGAAATTTTAAGGAAATAATTTTAAAGCCACACACCAATAGCTATTGCTGTTTTCTTTACCTTAGCAAACCAAATTGTTGGTGCCATGTTCTGGAGTAATGACGTACTTGTTAAAATATTTACTTTTCTACTTTTTGCCTTAGGCTTTGGCACCTGAAAACAGTCTCCTTTCAATGGATTAGAGATGTTATAACACTCTTCCTTCATATTTCAAGCAGAATTGGACATGCTACGCCTAGTCCTGGGCTTCAGCTTATCCTATGGATTGAAAATGCTTGAACTTGAATACATTTGCATTTTAATCCTAACCTCAAATCTACATTTTGAAGCTATATAAATTTACTGAAAGTATCTAAGACTGTGATTCAATTTAGCAAAAAGTTTCCTTCATTATTCTCAAAAAGAATGCTTTTAGATTCTTACTTATCTTGTTAAGTGGTCTTTCCTTCCTCATTTTTAGATAATGACCTTCATTTTATTTTATGGACAAAAATGAAAATGGAACAAAACTTCTACCTCTAGACCTGCTGGATTGAGAGGAGGCAGATGAACCCTTTGTTGCAGTGAAAACACATTCCCCAGGTCCCAGGGCTGGAGAGAACCACAATTACACAAATGTTGAAGGTCAAGGCCTATTGGAGAAGCTCAGGACGTCAGGACACTACCCTCATGAATGTGTATTATTGTTATAGGAGTGGGCCGATACACAAGAAAATATGGCCTTTTATTTCCTCTGTTATATGAATCTTCACTAGGTGAAGATTGCCTTGATCTTGGCTTTTTCGTCTCATAAAACTGTAAGGCAAATGAGTTTCTACACCTGTAAAGTATCCAACCTATGCCTTCTGTTGTAGCAGAACAAAAGTAGTTAAGGAGCCCTCTCAACACAAGTTATAGAAACCAGAAAATATGGCAAGTGTTCATTGTCCTTTCCGGAGACAAGCTTTTCCCCTATAGCTTGTAAGTATACCATTCTGTGGAAGTGAGTTTCAAAGTTTCTCTTAACTTGTTCAGTCCTTTAATGTAGACAGGTTTATTGTCACATCCTCATTAGTTGAAAATTTCATACTTGTAATTTTACCTATGTTATTTGGAAACTGAAAGTCTTTTAAATCACCTTCTAGATGTTGTGCTGATCTTCTTGGACAATGATTGCAATGAACTGGCCACATGATCTTCTATCAATGCCCCTTAGTACACTTTATGGTATGGAATACTGTGTTTTTAATATATAATTTTATAAACTCAAAGAACAAGAGTAATATTTTATTTGCTTATAATAGTAGAATAATACCTTGAGTATATATTATCTGAGGAACCAAAGCCTACCTGAGCTCATGAAAATAAGTGAGAAGGACTATTTTTAATGTTCATGGTAGTGATTCCAAGGGCAATGAAACACAGTGAGAACATTAGGCAGATCCTAGCATACACATTGTTTTGGTAAACAGAGCTCATAGGTGAGGAATTTAAATGAGCTAGATTTTTCCATGACAGGATCCAGATAAGACAAAGTTATATAAAAATAGACACTCAGGAAAGTAAGAAAATATTCAGAATAACAATGATAAGACCCCACCTATGAGGAGACCCCACAGGGCCATAAAAATTAACCATACAGAAGGATTTAAGAGAATAGAGCTAAGATGTTACACTCAGAAAAAAAAAATCTGGTCTCATGAGAAAACTTCAAATTAAAACAGTTCTCATTAGAGTCCTGAGGGAAGTTTTGTCTTAGTAGTAGGAAACACCTGGCCCTAAAAGAGATGAAGTATCTCAGTTGGTAAAGTATTTTCCAAGTACACAAAAGGCCCTGGGTTCAACTACATAGAATAAACCAGGCATGGGGAAAAATTCTTGAAATCTTAGGACTCAGGAGGCAAGTCAGGAAGGTCGCCTTCAGCTGCATAGTCTAACTTGAGCTACACAAGATCCTGTTTCAAAATACATAACAAAGGAAACAAATAATAAAAAAAGTAAAGATGCATATGCACTGAATGAACAGTCTCTAAATAAAAATATTACTTAAGTAAAAATTCAAGAATATTTACAGGAATCGGGAATACTTCACACCTATTAGTAAGTCTAAATAAATATGAGGAGTTCTATTGTCCGTATAGATGTCAAGGCACTAAATCTTTTACATACTTCTTATGGCAACAAAAGATATAATCATGGCATTAAACATTGATCTATTAGAATTAATATTTTAAAAAATACTGACCATATAGTCCATGTGTTCTACTATTTATGTGTTCTCCAAGAAGAAAGAAAAATAGTTTTATAAAATGAATTACATGTAAACATTCACTGATTTTTAAAAATATCAAAGACTCAGAATAATCAAAATACCCATTAATAAGCAAAGAAATTTTGACATTCTCATACAAGGAAATGCTAGTTAGAAACTTAAAAGGATGAACTATAGATACAACAATAGAGAAGCCATTTAATTCCTTTGAGTAAAAGAAGTCTAGCAAAATGATATATATGCATTATAAATATCATATAAAATATGTCACTAACTGTTGTAACAGAGGTGTGCTCAGAGCTTACCTGGGGTCCCAGGGATTGAAGGCAGATCTGCAGAAAGAATTTACAGAGGGTCATAATGGGTGGGGTCCATGCTCACAATCCTTACTGCAGTGGTGACTATTCTGAAGACTAACTTTCTCTACACTTATTTAATTGAATACTTTAGATGTAGACAGATTATCGCATATCAATTTCAAGCTAATAAATCTGTGGGGAAATGGGAGCAATTTCTGAGGGAACTAATCACTGTTTCTCCGAAGAACAAGGTTTTTGTCTTCAATCCTAATTTAATTCTCTGTCTACTGCACATTGACTTTGGATGAATGTTTCTTAGTCCACTGTGGTCCCATTTTAATTTGTCCTTTTATGTGTGTATGTGTACTTAGCTCTTGTCCTCTCTTTAATGAACTTCATACTCATATGCTGAGCTTGTATGTTTGTTAGCTCGTTCAGTCTAATGTATTCTAACCAACCATGTTTTAAAGCTTTCCACACCAACAGGTTTACGTTCTGAGTGATGGACCTGACACTCAAATGTTGTGCAGAAATCTCGAAATCATCCTTGACTTTAGCCTTCTTACAAAACCATAATCTTCTGTAAATCATTTCACCAGTACTTGCCAAATACATGGAAAACCCAGTGATGCTTGACTGTTTTAATAGGGCGCATCCTAGTTTCAAGTCTCTCCTTGAACTATGATGCTCTCAAAGAGCCTTGTTTCCTCTTCTATCTTAACTTTAACTGTTGAATCATTTTATATAGAAAATTATATAATATTTCTTTTCTAAGTAAGGCATCAGGTTTGTTTTCCTGTCATCTGAGCATAAACTCCAATTTCCTAACCGTGCTTTCCGTGTGAGGAAAATACAGGCCCAGAAGAAAATCAAATAAAACAGAACTGATTTCATCCCATTCCATGCTAGATTTCATCCAAGTTGCTGGACACAGCGAGTGATTTTTCAACTTCTCAGAGTATCAAGAAATGATGGTGCACATGTGTAATCTGAGCAGCTAGGAGGCAAAGACAGAGTAATAAGAAGTTTATTCTCCTTTTTCCTGCATAGTAAGTTCGAGGCCAGCCTGATCTCCATGATACATGTCAAAATAACAATACACACAAAACTGGAGTCTATATTTTTTCTATCAGAAGTGTTTTTATGTTGAATTTACTCAGAATTAACTATTGCACATTGATGCTTCATTAACATTAGTAAAAACTGTTATTCCTGCTGACAAATTACCCTGATCTCTCCCATTGAAACTATTCACTATCACACGAGCCTCAGTCACGTTCACGTCTGTCACTGAGATTATTTTCTTTGAAGTTGTTATTCTGATTATTTATTTTAATTTTTACCACAAGATGTCATGCTCCATGAAAGTAGAGATGATGTCTGCCTTGTTTAATAGTAGTGTGTCATCATTATGGGATACTAGACATTACATGTTTTGTATAATAATTTTAATATTGAGGCATTTCATTTCAAAGTATTAGTTTGTTCAAAATACGAGAAGTATTTTTGTCTGAATATTTTTCTGAAAGTAATTTATACTCTAGATGGAAGTAAACACAGAAAGCTCTGATTCACTGTTTCATGGATGATATGTTGGCCTCCTGATGTTGCCTAATGACATTATAAGGATAGGCATAGTGGACTCTAGAAGGCATTCATGAAATGTAATCTTGGATGTGGATGCACAATTGTAAGTTGTTTGATATGTGCTATAGAATTTATTAAAGAGCATAATTATGACCATGTGTTAAGTATTATCATTATTGTTTTAGCGAAGAATAAACTGAGTTTTCATAAAGATAATTGATCATTATAAAAGAGAAAATATATAACATAATTGTTGTAAAGACTGGGGGTCAAATCAACAAATTTAACCCATTAAGTTTTTTGTGTACTTGAAAGAACTTGAGAGACAGATTAATAAACATATGAGTTGAGCCTTGAGCCTTGAGCCTCATCCTCAGACACACTGTTGGCACTCAGTCACTATTTCTGATTACTTTATATTTTCTCTGGTTTTATGTCTTTTTTTCATCAATTACTCCAAAACACAGCATGACCAATTAAGGCAAACAAGCAGTTTGTATTGAACAACGTTAACAGATTATTTATGGACAGGCAAAGTTCTCCTTAGATAGGAAAGATATAGGACCTTAAGTATAATGATAATGATTTCTGAGTAGAGACCACAAGAATAAGGAGTGAACGCTCTGGTTTGGTCTTCTGTGAGAAATAATTCACCTGCTAACTACTTCCTGCTTTTCCCTCCTGACAAGTCTCTTCTTTAATCAGCTCTTGAAAAACCTCCACATTTTGTAAAATACCGTGAAAGATTTGAAGCTATGTACATTAGCAGAGTGATCATACTTGACTTCTTACACTAACTGCTTTTTAAAAATAAGTTGTAAGTATTATTTAGGAAAGCAAAAGGTTTTGTTTTGTTTTGTTAGCATATTGATATGTATATACAGGTTTCAAACACATATTTTTAATTTAAAAGTGAATTAAGCTTCGCATTCCATTGTTTCAAAATGATTGCAGAATTACTTTTTAAAATACAGGCTTACTACACATTTTTCTTACATAACATTACATTACTTCTTAAAATGTCAAACACACACAAGTGCACACACACACACGCACACACGCATGCATGCACACTTAAATAAAGGCATGTGTTGTAAAAAGGGACCAAAGGAAAGGATCAGGTGTATTTGTTTAAGTGAAAAGCTTATGTCAGAACGCATTTCATACAGATACAGGGTAATAGAAATGGGCAAGGGGGAACCAAATGCCACATGGAGACCATGTGCTCCTTCAAAGCGTGATGTAGATTCAAACCTTCAGATAAAAATGTACAGGCTGTCAACTTCAAAAGAGAAGAATATAAAAAAATAAAACTAGCAATTGAGAATTGTACCTTGCATACATAAAGACTTAGTGTGCACATGTGTGCTGATTCCATACACTTGTAGACTATATCTGATGTCAAAGCATATTATCCTAATAGCTGAGTAAGTAGACACCTATTAAAAACTCTTAGTTCATAATGTTATGTGTATATAAATTTTTTCATAAGGCTTTGGAAAGTCTTTGCATATATAACATTTGACATTATTTACATTTAATCAAAATCAAGTCCTACAAAGTTAGTTCATTAGATATCTCCAAGGCCTGTTGTTTATGTAAGTACTGAATCATTAATATTCAACTTCTTCCATAATTACCAGACTGTCAGATAAGAAACATGCTGCCTAGAACAGATAAAGGCACTGGAAGATAGACACAGACAGAATCCCTATTCCACTCCTGGAACATTTGGAAAAGACATGCAAAATTATGTGAAGCTCTTTAGGAGGAAAACTACAGGGAGCCAAAGTAAAAGCCAAGTAAATGATTGATTCTTTTTCCCTTTTAATTTGGGAAATAGGTAGATAACTCCAATAGTAAATAGTGTTTGAGTCAGAATTTATCATATTTTTTGCACACTTGTCCATACATTTTTGTATGTATGTATGTATGTATGTATGTATGTATGTATGTGTATTTGCATGTGTGTGATGTTTTAATGCTGTATGTGAACATATGTTTCAACTGTGCATGTTTCTTTGGCCATGAAGGCCAGTGGGGAACTTCAAGTATCCTGATCTATCACTCTCCATTTAGTCTTTTAATAAAGGGTCTCTCAATGAGCCTGGAGCTACGTTGATGGCCAGAAAATCCCATAAATCATCATTTCTCTGCCCTCACAATGTGGTGGTTACATTTATGTCAATGGCATAGTGACACCTGCCTTTTTATATGTGTTCAGGACATGAAATCAAATCTTCATGCCTGTATGAAGTGGCTTTCCAGCTCCATGAGTTAGTAATTTTAAAGAATTATTACAAAGCAAAAATCCATATGTTTTAATCATTGTATATATTCAGATTAAGGTGAACAATTATATTTTTACTGATGACATTAAGAGATTAAAATATTGCCCTTCACTTGTCCTGGGCAATATTACCAACAATGCTTTAGACATAGCTGTATGAAGTTTGTTAAATTTCTTAATGGGATATCAATTTGGGATAGATTTTTCCACAATATCTGTATTAAAATGAAACATTAATTTGTTCAATATAATTTTCTGACATTTTAATAAGACTTTCAGGTTTTTTCTCAGTCACCTTTCCTTTTTTGCCAACAGGTATCAGCCGACTTCTGTGGTTTTTTGTTTACTGCCCTAATATTGAGGCAAATGCATCTCAGCCTTTAAAGTCTCTCCAACCTCCATTTATTTAACTACATACTCCATTATATGTCTATGCTTTGCCTAGAGACAAATTGACTTGTTTTGTGTTTAATGTCAAACTAATTGAGGTCTCAATGGTAAGTGTGTTAAGTAGAGAAACTCCTACACAAAGCAAGTGTCAAAGAACCTTCTGGAAACAATAGAAGTTAGCGGTCTTTGGGGGTTTGAATAAAAATTACACCCATAGATTCATTAGATTCATAGATTTGAATGGTTGGTCATTAGGATGTGACACTACTTGAAAAAGATTATTGAGTGTGGCCTTTTTGAAGAAGGCATGGCCTTGTTGAAGAAGGCAGGGCCTTGATGAAAGAAGTATGTCACTGGGGTGGGCTTTGGGGTTTAAAATGCTCAAGCCAGGTCCAGGGTCTTCCTCTTTCCCTGTGGCTTCAGATTGGAATGTAAAACTCTCAGGTACCTCTTCAACATCATGTCTGCCTACCTTCTGGCTTGCTCTTTACCATGATGACAATAGACTAAACTTCTGAAGCTTTAAGCAATACCCAATTAAATGCTTTCTTAATAAGAGTCGCCATGGTTATAGAGTCTATTCACAGCAATACAACACTGAGTAAAACATTGGTTTTTTTGCTAATACATTGAATGTCTCACCTTCTTGACTTTGAGATTCTATTTTCTAGGGAAATGAGGAAGGGAGGATAAGAGAGAAAAAGAGGGAGGGAGGAGGAGAGAGGGCAAGAAAGACAATGAAAGGGACAGATATAGAAAGACAGTTAGAGACTGAGACAGAGAGACAGAGAGATTGAAGGTTTAGAAAAACTTAAAACTTCATGAAACTATGCAGAATGAGTCAGTACAGAGAGCAGTGTTCACATAGAGGCTCCTGGAGGGTGGAAATGAATTGTCTATGAGATGAACACTATGAAAGGACTAAAGCTACAGTGACAGTCAATATTAAACATTCTAACAAAAATATTTTCACTAGAAAAGGTCATATCCACGTTTTACACATCATTTCTTTTCTTAAATCATCCATAAGAATTGTCAAAATATCCTTCCTCTATAGTCATCTGCATATCTTTCTGATTCTTTCTTCTCACATATTACCAAATAAATTCTCCAAAATCTGCTCTATAATGATCTAACTTATACAGCTCTTTTTCATGCTGGTTGTGTTTAGTCGCCTCTCTGAAGCTAGCTTTGATCAGGATGTGACTTCTGTCCTCTGCTTACAGGTGTTCATTTCTAGCTTTCGGATGATGAGAGTGCACAGTGCCCTGCTTAGGCCTGCTTTCCACACTGGGGATCATATGATTTCTACTTCCAGAATCAGCAAAGTTCATCATTTGGTAACAATTTCACTTTTTGCATCAGATTTCAATTTTTATATATTTTTTACCAAGCTTTTTTTCTTTCTTTTTCTTTTACAGACTTTTTGAATTCCTGCAAAACCACTGTCATGTTTTAATCAATTGTATTTTGTTATATTAGCAATGTCCTTAATAATTCATCCAATCGTATTCTCTTCCTTATCATAACTTTCAAGGTTCATATGTCTTAAGCATCACAGATCACTTTCTTTTTTCCAAATATGGAAGATAAAACCAAAGCCTTGAACCCAGAACTTGTGTTGCAATCAGCTCTGTCACAGCTTTTTGAATGTGCTTCTCATCACTTTTAACCCAGGCCTTCCTTTCACTGAATTTACTCACCTTGTCTCCTTCAAGCATGACTGGCTATTGTTTCCTTGCTATGCCTTTACTCTTTTACTAACCCTACTCAGTCAATCCTATCTGTTCTCAAATGTCCATTTCAGTTTCTCATCTTCTTCAACCTTCTGTAACTTCTCGTAATCACTGTATATTGTAGTTCCTCTAAATTCTAACATGTTTATAAAATTTTGTATGGTGAACCCTAAATAACTTTTTAGAGTTAGTTGTATCATCATATATGTCCATATTTAATTAGTTGTATCCCCGTAATTTCTGACCTGATGGATACAACATACATGCCATTGAAAAGGGATTAATCTTGTGCAGTATCTTCAGATGTTAAGTAAGGTCGCATGGGACTTATGAAATATTCACACTTGTATTTACAGTTCACAATCATCACTAAGGGAAATCAAAATAGGAACTGAAGCAGAAAAACCTGAGAAGCCCACCACTTACTGGATTGTGCTCTAGCTTTTACTTTTTAACTTTGATAGTCCAGGGCTTCCTCACTGGGGATAGTACCAACCACAGTGGGTTTGGCCCCCTCTCATAAACAGTCATTTCAGAAAATGCCTCACAGATATCCCCACAGGCCAATCTGATCCAGGCTAGCTCATAATTGAAACTCCTTCAGACAAGTTTGGAGAACTATAAAAAATAGTATCTAGTTCATAATATTTTAGGAGATAGGGACTAACTTTCACTTGTGATGGAGTAAAAGCACCTTTAAATATGTTCTTGGCAATCCTGGAAAACATACTATAATCTTACAAGGAAAAATGTACCTACCATTTTCAGCAGAAAAAAGAAGACCAAAAAGAATAAATTAAAAGTTTTAGCAAAGTGGTAAGACACAAATGTCAATTTTTGAATGAGTAAAGTACTCCTAATTTCAACATCACCTAGAAAAATGATCTGTCAGTCAGGGCCATTCAAGATACTCCCAAAACCACATATTGCAAACTGTTGCTATTGCGCCCGTTTGCTCCTGTTTATGAGAAGCTAGCCTCTGTTTATGAGAAGCTAGCCTCTCTTTCTGCTCTCTGTTGCTGAAGACACCATGTACTTCAGACAAAGACACTTCAGACATAGTGCCAGAAGGTACTATGCAAGCTTCCAAAGGACAGAAACAACTAGCACTGCTACCGAGCCACAATGCCTACGACCCACAACAACTACCAGCACAGCACTATAACCTTAAGGGGCAGTAGTGGAATGCTTATCTTGATGTTATTAAACTGACCTTTAATTGGGCGTTAACTTATTTACCTGTACTGATTATTGATTGTACTGGATGGTGCACTGCACAATTTCAGAAAACAGTAAAGACCAACCTAGCTACAGCCCTTCAATCTTCAAAAATGGTCTGCCTAAAAAGATGCTCTAGTGAAATAGTGGTGCAAAGGTCGTGGGAATAACTAACTACTAACTGAGAGGATTTAAGGCCCACTCCATGAAATGAAACCCACCCCTGACACTGCTCGGTAGCCAAGAACCTAAGACTAGATAGACTGTAGGCCTAGTGGAATACCAAATACTTTTATAGTGCGAAAGGAATGAAGCAATAGAATGACTCCTAATGATGTTCTGGTATAGATCAGTGTGTTGCTCAGCCATCATCACTGAGGCTTCTCCCTGCAGCCCATGGGAACAAATACAGGCACTCACAACTCAACAATGTACAGAGTGAGAAACCTCGGAATACTAAATACTAAAGGTTACTTCTCCATAACATCCCTCCCCCTTGTGGCTCAGGGAACGCTGTAAAAGAGAAAGCAGAAAAAATGTAAGAGCCTATGGGGAAGGAGAACAACAGGGAATGATACCTTCTAGAAAGAGGGGGACTGACCTGCCTGCAAGCTTGCAGACTTTGGCAGCATGAGCAGGGCCTACATAGGTCTAGATGGTGTCCATTGGTGAGATGGTAAGTGGACAAAACTCTATGCCTAACCCAGAAGTCATCTCCATGTGATTACTACTCAAAAAGGAAAAGTTAGTTTTTCACAAAGGAGTCTCACTGAATATACAAGGCATGCTCAAGAGCAGTCCTCATGCCCTGTAGTAAATGACCAACACAAAAGGAGCTCAATGGTAATTTTGGAAGTTTATCTCATAATATTTTGTTTTGGCATTTTATTTTTCTTACAGGTCTTTTGCTTATACATTATGCTTTCCAGTTTGGTATTTTTGTGGTGTTAATGTGTATGCAGATATGTATGGCTCTATGTCTCTCTATGGGTTTCTTATACTATGTCTTAGACACTTTCCTTTTCTTTGTTATTTTCTGTTTTATACTGGTTTGTTTGTTTTTATTTTAGCTTTTTTATATTTTTAGGTGCCTGTTTGTTTTCTAGTGAGTAAGGACATTAAAGGGTGAAGAATTGGGCAGCAGCAAACACGGGGAGCTGGAAAGACTTGGGGGAGAGGAAACTCAGGTATAGGGAGGATATGGGAGGAATTTAGGGAAGGAAAAACATAATCAGAATATATTGTATAAGAAATAAATTTTCAATAAAAAGACCAACTCAACAAGAAGAAAATTATCTCTGATACTGGAAACTTTTCCAAATCCACAGGGCTAATAAATCTATGGTTATTAAAGAAGCACCTACAATCCCTACTTTACTAAAGCAGCACACACCCTATTGCATTCTAAATATCTGTCCTTATATATACGGATAAGTGCAATCTTCATGCTTCGTCGAAGAAAATCTCTTTGCAACAGCAGAGACCCTTACAGAAATGTACAATAACTTAAAGTGCAAAGACATGGAACCTGTTTTCAATGGATACATTAAGGATAAAACTGTGACAGATAAGGAAGGCTCTGGGGTTATTTCTAATGAGGAGGCAGATATTATAAAAGTAAGAGAATCAAGGCACTTGCTATGAAATTGTGTTTTCTAGGAAAGTCAGAAGGTACCTCCATAAAGTCTCATCAACATGAGCTAAACAAGGACAACTACAATAGACATACCAAAGTGGAAAGGAAATAGCAAAGAGGCCAAAAGGACTCAAATGTACACAAAGAGCTACAGCTACTGAGGAATATGCAGGGAGGGAGAAAGAAAAGACTATACCAATTGATTATCCATAGTGAATTATCAGCCCTGAAAACACACACACACACATAATAATGCATAGATTAAGTAGGTTATATTTAGGAATATATACATACATGTACATATGCATATGTATATGCATATGAATATCAACAACAATTAATATAAAACAGGTCTGTTAACTTGAGGAAGAGCAGGAAGGGGTATATGGGAGAGTTTATAGGAAAGAAAAATGAAAGAAGAAATTATTACGAAATTAAAAGTTTAACAATTTTATTGTGAATCTTAAAAATATACAGTATCTTGTTATTACAGCAATAAAGAACCCCAGCAAATAAAACTGAAACAAATAAATTTCCTCAGGAATATTAATAATCTGTTAATAATGCAAATAAAAAGTAATCTTTGTGTCTGCTTTTTTCTTATATGCATAAAATAAAATTTATATGTATTTTTATAATAATAAATAATTTTAATAATAATATTACTGTACTTCATTTACTACACTGTAGCTAAATGTTACTTTTCAAAATGTTAGACAGAAAAAAAGACAAAAATCAAAAAGTGAATAAGTAAGCTTTCAGAAAAAGAAAATATCTTTAAATTAACATTATTTAGAATTTGTTTCATGCAACAAAACTAAATATAGGTTTTGTAATTCCATCTGCAACATGATTTTTTATTTTTACCAACCTATTAATTACAAAATATTAATTATATATAATCATTCACATGACAATTTTCTTTTACCTGTAGCATATTTTCTTATATTTAGTTCTCTTTTATTCACTGATTTTCCACTGCTTCTTACCCTGCTCCAACACCTCATCAAACTGTCTTCCTTCAACTTTTACATTTTTTTAAAATCCTTATGTAACACATATCTTGATTTTCCTCCACTGGATAGTAAATGCCATGAGTTTTTCTTTTAGTTGGTTTTCTCGCTGTTGTAATAAAATAAAAGCTTATTCTTATTTTCTGAGTGCAGTGGTGTGTCCCAAACAAAATTAGTATTGTTTTAATAATTAAAAAATAATTTCACTATCCAGGAAACTGTAATGATAAGAGAGCAAAATTGTTAGTGAATCACTTTTTTACTTCCCTCTGGAATCCCTTGGATCATTTTTAAGAAAACGTTCTGAAATTGTGGTACATTAAAAATGTCTTCCTTTACTCATTTATGTGGATTCTTGAATGTAGGGGCAGACAGAGCATAGATATCGGAGTAAATGCTCTCAAGCATCTGTTAAGGATGTAGCTGGCGACGGGAGAAGCAGATTTGAATTGAACTACTCCATTGTGATCTTGAGTGGCTTGCAGAAGTGAAGTGTCCTGAAGAATAGCACTCACTTTGCTGACTTACACAGTGTACTAGGAAAATTTGTCTCATTTGTAGCCATGCTCTAAGAGGAGGATGAACTGGGCAGAAAAAAATCAAGGCTGTTATTTTTTAAACATATAAGCAGATCTAAATTATATGAACACATGTATGTATGTTTGTGTATTAGACAAGCGTGCATATACACATAAGCAACCACACATTTTTAGTCTTCCCCTCATTACTCCCTAGTGTACATTTGGGTATATTTTAAATATGGAGCATGTGTGTTGGGCAGACAGTATGTACTGTTTTATAATAACTAGCAATTATATTTATTTTCTTCACCAAATCCTTAAGTAATTCATTTTGCAACTAAAATTATTTCAAATTAATTGTTGCCATTTCTTTGTGTGTATATATTGCCAATCTTTTATGAAGGTAGAGTGTATATTATAAAGTCAGGAAACTGGAGTCTAAATTACTGAAAATGCATTTATCAAATAAGATTTTCCCAATATTTATAAACAATATAACTAGTTATGATAATGAATAGTTTATTTCAGTGGAAATGAACAACTAGTGAAGAAAATGATTTTGTGTTGAAATGAGAATGTACCTAGGAGGAAAGTTTTCAGAAAACATGTGTGGAAGTAATATGATATGAGTTTCTTGTACATTCAGGAGTTCTGTTCAATAAATTGTGAAATTATAGTGAAGTCTTCATTTTCATAAGATTTTAAATGCTAAATTATATTGATACTTTACATGAGAATATTTAAAAGTCTTAATCATATGCTTTTCCAGTAAGATCCATAGATGGCTGTGCATTCCTTATTCCATGTCATTATCTTCTAGATTAAAATAGATGGTTATGCTCAGCTGGAATTTTGCAACTTAAAGGTGCCCTCATTATTAAAGTCCCTTAAATCCATAACAAAATGTTCTTGTGTTACCATTAGTTGTCTCATAAAATATAAAGCTAGAAACTAAATTTCATTAAAACAACCATCCTCTAACTTCTTGTTGATCAGAAGCTCTGTGTGGCAATTTTCATTCCAACATTTTATGTAAACTTGAGTACTTTATATCTTGTAAGCATTTTGTTTTTGTAACTAGGAAGATTATTGTTTGAAAGGAAAAAGGGATTGTCTCAAGCAAAATGGATGATATAATGGTCACAGTATCTCATTTTTCCTTCTAAGGATATTGGTTTTCTGAATCTCAACTCTGTCTCAAAGTTTAAGTATGCCTTACAGTAGCCATGCACTTTTTTTTTTTTACAAATTTTGGAAAACTGAAGTGAAAATAATTATAACAAACTGTTAAGAAGCTCTTGCTTCAATGTCTGTTTGCAGGAAGATCTTTTAGATAAAGCCATTTGGCTCACAGATCCTTTGGTCTTCCTGTAACTAAATGTAGTCTCAATAAGTATTTACTCAATCTCAATTATTGTTCTTTCACTTCGAAAACATAAATCTGCATCTTTTAGAAAGAGCAGTTAAGACAAGACGAGAACACTTTTAAACACAGACGGTCGGGTGCCAGCTTAGGGCCCAGTTTGTGTGTTTCCCATTGCAGCTCTCTTACACTCATGGTATGGTTTCCCTAAAAGCCCCTCTCAAGGATCGTGCCTCTCCCTGAAATGTGGCTGCTACTGTGTACTTATTTTAAAAATGGCTTGACAGAATTGCTAATGTTCTCATTGCTTCAGGATATTTCTTAATACTTGTAGCCTTTTCATGTTTCTAATTAGGCCAGTAATGGTCCCTGAAGTTAAACCAATTAAAATTATTTACTGTGACACACAGTGTGGAGATAATTATCTGATATCTGAATCCAACTTCTGCTTACTTCGCAACATTACTTAATAGAAAACAGAGAAACTGATGCCCATGCTTTCATTTTACTTGTCGACCAAATGTGTTTGCCCTATAGCAAACAGTTTAAATAAAGCATTAAAATCTTTGTGGTGCTAATCAAAATGTTTAAAATCCACTCGCACTCCCTTTATAGTTCTGAAAGCGGGTAAAACTCTTGCACATTACCTTTTACATTATGCTTGCTGACCAGAGTAGGATTATAAGCACATTTTACACAGATAATGCTGGCTCTGCAGTTTCCAGTGGCCTGACTTTCCTATGGTCATTCATTCATTGTCTATGGTCATTTTTTTCCTTTTAAACTATTCTCTTCTTTCTCTTCTCCCTTTTGCTTGCCTTTCTTTGTTTGAATATTGTATGCTTCACCATGAGAAAACACATCCATGGACTTTAAAATGTAATTTTCTTGTAAATAGAAGGTATAGCCTAAACAACATCAAATCTACCAAGTAATACTTATTATCCCTTTGAGTTCTTTTGCAAAGATTCAGGTATTTTGGAAGATTGGAGGTTTACAGGAAGGCTTCAAATTAGCAGAAGAAATTTAGCAAAATTTCAGTTGATATTAAATGTAAAGCAATTCGTTTAGAAAAAATGTCCAAGGCAACTAAATTCTGACATGAAGAAATTCTTTTCATTAAAACTTGGCTGCTATCACATAGAGAATTTGGATAAATGTAAAGACTGAGCCTGTAAGTGAGGTTTGCATATGCTGTAGCTAAATGCCAAAGTATAGTATCATAAAGAATTATATCTTAGACACTCTGAGAACATTTAGCCCATAATCCCAGTGCAAATTATTCTAAGAGAAAATTGAGTTTTGTGCCAAAATGCTACCTCGAGACTGGCAAAGTACAGTTGGCCATTTAGTCTGATTTTAAGATGGATCCCTTTACTATCTCTTGGTTTTTGTTCAAACAGACAAGAAAACCAGTACAGACAAAGTACACTTACTGGGAGGCCTCTAGCACTATGTAATAACTTCAATCTCAAAAAAAAAACATTCCCCCAAATTTCAACAGGGAAACATTGGGCATGTCAATCAATTCAGAACCATAGTCTAAGAGCTCAATATATAGGAAATGACAGACCTGTCCATGGATCTGGAATATTAACTGATTATCTCTAGGGTTTTGTCTTTAAGAAGAATGATCTTAGATACCTTTCCCTCAAGAGAGTAGAGAATGAATTGTACTCATTCTCCTGTGTTATGCATTGTACACATACTATTGCTAACATTATAGTTGTATTAACATTCAGATTATTTGCATAAATTAGTATTAGTTGCAAAATCTTGTGAAATTTCATACAGGTATGTGAGAGGGAAGCAGCTTAGAAACTTAAACAGCTATAGAGTTAGTATGAGGACTTTGTCCAAAAGGGGAGGTGATGACAATTGTCAGGATTGTTTGGCCAGATGTTGAAGGCTTTTGAGAAACGCAGAAAGTTTCTTTTTCTAAGCAAAACTCAACCCAAGTGGTATCTGGACCATTGCCAGCACTGCCACTTTTGAGTGTGCTTGGTGATTTAACAACTTTTTCTTTTCCTTTTTGGAATAGGAAAAAGTAAGGATCATAAAATTTATATTATCTAAAAAGCTCCCTAGAATACCAATTATCAAAATACTTGTACATAGTTAATACAAAAATATTTCTTGAGGATATATTTAATTTTTATGTTATCTTAATAATGTTTTCAATATTGTCTTGTCTTCCTGTTCTGTGCCACTTTCCTGGGGAGATGAGAAAAAATATTTACTGACCCAAAACAGAGGATCAGTAACAGACTACATACATATACTACCAAAGTTCAGCTTTGTAAAAGAATGCATTTTATTGGGGTTCTTCACAAGAATATGAGTGAGGAATTGGAAGAACAATATTGGCTGGGTGACAGTAACATCACCAAAAGCCCACTTGAGCATGAGTAATAATTTGAAAAGCTGAAAACCTGAAGCACAGACTGCCAGCAGCCCAACAGTTAGGAGAATGCTCTTCTCAAATAGTTTGATTGATCTGAGGCTCTTCTAGGCAACTCAACTTTTCTGAAATTTCTCATCAGTCCAGTAGTTCACATATGCATAGAAACTGTGGAATCTGGTGAATCTGGTCAGTTTAGGGACTTCCTTGAACCCTTTGAGTTATTTAATTTATGAGCTTAAATATTTCCCCTGCAAGACTGAATGTTGGAATGTTTATCTCCTTTTAGAATATCCCATGCCATATTGCTATCCTAAAGGATATGTTTCACTCCAAGACTAATGCTGAGATTCAGCTGCCTTCTACTGCATTCTACCTTATTCTTAAGACCCCATATTTGGCTCCGATGTTGAGCGAACCTGAAAGGTGAGTCGGTGGCCACAAGGCCAGACAGCCAGAAGTGCCACTCTCTGGGACCTTTTTAGGGAGACAAAATCCAGCCCCCTCCCCCAATTCCCTAAGCCCTTCTGGCCATCAGCGATTTGTGTTCCTGCTGCTGGCTTTCTTTAACCCATCCCACCCTGCCCCAAGCCCACCTTTTCTTCCACAAAGTCCTTGGAATCCGCAACACAGCCTGCTTCAGGGCTGAGGGGACCGGAGAGCCAGTGGTAGTGTTCCTAGTGCTGGGCCATCTTTCTCCTACCCCACCCTGCCACCAAACCCACATTTTTGTCTGTGAGGTTCTTGGAATCCTGCAAGAGACCCTGCTCCTATGCTGAGAGAAATGGAGAGCCTGCCTTTTCACCTGCAAGGCTCTTAGAACCCTGTAACAGAGCCTGCATCATTGCTGAGGGGATCTGAGAGCCTGCTCCTGTGCTGAGGGAACCTAAGAGAGGGCTGAACAAGAAAAACCCCCAAGTACTCAGTCAGCCACAGCAAACATTGGACCAAGACATCAGGACTCTGCTGGCCTCATTTGAAGGAAGAGATGGGTAGGCACCAATGCAAGAATTCTTCCAACATCCTGAAAAGCAACATGGTAACTCCAGAATCCAGCAAACAAGAAACAGGAAGACTTGAACATCTTAATCCAGCAGATGCAGAATAAAATGACTTTAAAAGTAATCTTATGAAAATGATGGAGACCTTTAAACAGGAAGTGAAAAAACTCCCTTAAAGAAAAGGAAAAGAAGATAAACAAAAGTTAGAAAAAATTAATAAATCCCTCAAAGATACCCAAGAAAACCAAGAAAAGGCATTCAAACAGGCAAAGGAAAAAGTTCAAGACTTGAAGACCTAAATGGAGGTAATGAAGAAAACACAGAGGAAAGGCTGGATATGGAAAATCTGGGTAAATGAACAGGAACTACAGAGACAAGTACAACCAACAGAATACAAGAGATAGAGGAAAGAATCTCAGGTGCTGAAGATACTATAGAGGAAATAGACTCAGTGATCAAAGAAAACAGCAAATCCAACAAATTCTTAACACAAATCATCAAGGAAATCTGGGACACAATGAAAAGACCAAACCTATAAATAATAGGGGTAGAAGAAGGAGAAAAACTCCAGCTCAAAGGCCCAGAAAATATATTCAACAAAATTATAGAAGAAAACTTCCACAACCTAAACAAGGATATCCCTATGAAGGTACAAGAAGCTTACAGAAGACCAAATAGATTGGAAAAAAAAGCCCTCTCCATATCATATTCAAAACAGAAAACATACAGAATAAAAAAAAAGAATTTTAAGAGTTACAAAGGAAAAAGGTCAAGTAACATATAAAAGGTACACCTATCTGAATTACACCTGACTTCTCAATGGAAACAATGAAAGCCAGAATGCCTTGGATAGATGTGCTGCAGACACTAAGAGACCATGGTTATAAGCGCAGAATACTATACCCAACAAACCTTTCTTTCACCATCGATGGAGAAAACAAGATATTCCATGAAAAACAAAACAAAAACCAAAACAGATTTAAACAATACATATCCACAAACCCAGCCTTACAGAAAGTACTAGAAGGAAAACTTCAACCTAAGGAAGCTAACAACACCCTCAGTAGCACAGGCATCTGATAACCCCCCACCAACACAACTCAAAGAAGGGAAACACAAAAACATTACCATCAAAAAATAAACAGAGTTAACAACCACTGGTTATTAATATTGCTCAATATCAATGGACTCAATTAACCTATAAAAAGGCACATGGTATGAGAATGATCCAGCATTCCTCTTTGTACAAGAAACACACCTCAACCTCAAAGACAGACACTACCTCAGAGTAAAGGGTTGGGAAAAGGTTTTCCAATCAAATGGATCTAAGAAACAAGCAGATGTGGTTATCCTAATATCTAACAAAATTGATTTAAACTAAAATCAATCAGAAGAGATGACACTTTATACTCATAACAGGAACAATTCATCAAGATGTGGTCTCAATCCTGAATATCTATGCCTCTAATATAAAAGCACTTGCATATGTAAAAGAAACATTACTAAAACTCAAATCCCACATCAAATCCCACACACTAATAGTAGGAGATTTCAAAACTCCTCTCTCCAATGGATAGATTAACCAAGCAGAAACTTAAGAGAGAAATAAGAGAACTAACAGATGTAATGAATCAAATGGACTTAACAGACATCTATAGATCATTCCAAACAAATAGGAAAGAATATACTTTCTACTCAGCACCTCATGGAACCATCTTGAAAATTGATAACATACTCAGTAACAAAGCAAACATCCAAAGATACAAAAAAAGAAAAAGATGGAGTAACCACCTGTCTTTCTTCTTGGCCTGTTGGTACTTTGAAATGTAACACCCTCTCCCTCCACTTCAGTGATTCAGGAGTAGTGGAGGTCTCAGTATATAGCGCTTCACTCTGTAGAATCTGGTCTTGAAGGAGCCACATCATGTGAGGAAGTCTAGGCAGAGACTGCTCATCTCAGACTGACCCAGGAGACTGTGGCTACTGCTCATGAGCTATTTATCTTTTTTCTCTGCCTATATATTACATTTTTCTGACTTCTTAATACAGTTTCACATCTACTTGTATAGATATGAATCTTTATTTATTGCTCCTGGTTCTCAAAAGTGTACAATTTTCATATTTTTACTTATAAATATTTTCAAATATTCATTATAATTTCTTCAATACATGAAGTGTTTTAAAATTTAATCACTAATGCGTTTTAAGGCTTTTCATTGTTATTTATCATTGATATCTTCCTCTTTATCTGTATCTTCTCTCAAAGCATCCAATTCCTTTCTTCTTTATTTTTAAAATTAATTCCTGTCTTTCTTGGGCTAGTCTTGAATGACTGGGTTATAGACATGTACTATCACAACCAAATACAGAGCAATTTATTTCTGTCTTAGAGTTCTGAGAATATATTCTGCAAGGTATCAGCTCTTTTTATTGTTTTAATATTTATTTATTTATTTTGGTTTATCAAGAAGGGTTTCTCTGTAGTTTTGGAACCTGTCCTGGAACTACCTCTTGTAGATCAAACTGGCCTCAAACTCATAGAGATCCAAGTGCCTCAGTCTCCAAATTTATATTTGAAGAAAGTATAGATGATTTCTGTATTGTTACATGATGTAGGAGGGTCATCTGTCTATGTGTTACTTTCATTGGTTAATAA
>LOEQ01008537.1:40687-51846 GCA_001685075.1 Bramus lutescens | reverse complement strand
GTGCAGTGACTGTATGTATGCACAACACAGCCTTCCTTGTGCAGAGACTGTATGTACAACACAGCCTTCCCTGTGCAGTGACTGTATGTATGCACAACACAGCCTTCCTTGTGCAGAGACTGTATGGACAGCACAGCCTTCCCTGTGCAGTGACTGTATGTATGCATAGATTTCCCCTGTGCAGAGACTATATGGACAACACAGCCTTCCCTGTGCAGACACTGTATGTATGCACAGCTTTCCCCTGTGCAGAGACTGTAAGGACAACACAGCCTTCCCTGTCAGAGACTGTATGGACAACACAGTCTTCTTCCCTGTGCAGTGACTGTATGTATGCACAGCTTTCCCCTGTGCAGAGACTGTATGTATGCACAGCTTTCCCCTGTGCAGAGACTGTATGGACAACACAGCCTTCCCTGTGTAGTGACTGTATGTACAACACAGCCTTCCCTGTGCAGTGACTGTATGGACAATATAGCCTCCCTGCCCTGTGCAGTGACTATATGTAAGGACAAAACAGCCTTCCCTGTCAGAGACTGTATGTATGCACAACACAGCCTTCCCTGTGCAGTGACTGTATGGACAACACAGCCTTCCCTGTGCAGTGACTGTATGGACAACACAGCATCCCCACCCTGTGCAGTGACTGTATGGACAATATAGCCTCCCTGCCCTGTGCAGTGACTATATGCACAACACAGCATCCCTACCCTGTGCAGAGACTGTGTGGACAACACAGCCTGCCCCATGCAGAGACCAGACAATACAGCACCTATATCTAGGTCTCTGGCTTTCCAGCCTGGTGATTGGTATTCACTACAAAGTTACTTCAGCAACTGCAACCTTGGATGGCATGGAAAAAAACACTGCCACCTCCTGGCTCTGATGACAAATTTCATCAACAGCAACCACCCCACATTTTCCACGTGAATTTAAACTGAGAGGCCACAATAAACACTGTCAAAAAACAAAGCATAAGTAACCTAACATCTAATGGAGGACTAAAAAAGTAAAACTAAATAAATCTGCTTCTGCACAGTCTCTTGCTACCCTAAGAGACTGGCATTGCAGCTGTGGATGCTGGAGGAGCCTTGAAGACTGGATCACAAAAGTAGCATCCATAATCTGAGAAGTGGCAAAAATAGGGCAAGACTGAAACAGACCAAGTTACAGGACCACACAGTCCCGAGAGATCCCTCTTCCCCAAGTCAGACAAATTAACACAGTTCCAGACCAACATCGGATTCTCTATCCCAAACAGGAGATGGGAAAACATCCATTTTACTTTCCTTCACCACACTACCCAAGAGTCAACAGTCCCTGAGAACAAGAAAAAAAATCTTATTTTCCCCTAAAAAAAAAAAGTATGTTCTTCCCCTCCTCTGAGATGCAGCATCAGCTGCAGAGGAGGCCTCTGTCATGGTGCCTGCATTAGTTTTGTGACACTGGTCAGTCAGCAGCTCTCTCCAAGTCCTCAGCTCCTCTTCTGTGACTTGGTGATACCATATGTACAGCAAAGGGAGGGTCAAATATCGCTATGAAGAACACAGTAAGTAGCATGCACCAAAGCTGTCAACAGTTACAGTAAAATATGGTAACTGAACACTTTTGAAAGGGCTGACAAAAAATTCGGAGTCATTACAGTAACAGATGAAAAGAACCAGATCCTAACAGGTTAGGCAGGGGTCAACAAGCAACAGTCAATGGACCAGTACCTGGTTAGTAAAAGTTTCCTGGAACTCAGCCATGCACACGTTTCCATGGTGACTGCAGCACAAGTGAGTGGTTCTGAGTAAGACGCACAGGCCTAAACTATTTATTGTGTTTCTCTAAAAAAGTCTGATTCCTTGGCCAATCCACTAAAGTGCACCAATATAATACTTAACACTGAAAAACATAAAGCCTACTTTTAAAATGAAAAGTAACAAGAAGCATCTATGTAAAAAAGGTCTTTGACTGAACAAACCAGTATAAAAGATATTTAAAAGGCAGCATCAATGATCTATACATATCTAATGGACTTGGGTGATGTTAAGGAATTACTGTGAATTTTGTTAAGTGTGATACTGGAGTGATCACCCAGACATCCAGAATGATTTATAGAGATTTACACAAGTATTCAGGAGAGAATGTTATGTATCTGATTAACTTTAACTTAATACACAAATTCTTCCATATCAAAGCCCAGTTAACATATTTCCTGGGGTCCAGGTGGCTCTCAATGTCTGAAATATTGCCACACAAATCTATTCAAAGATGAGTGTCTAAGGAGAAAAGATGGAGACATAATATAGACAAATTCAGGAATTATACAGACAATTCCATTTAATTCCAGAACTATTGTCATTTTACATACATGACCTCAAGGATAAACTTCCTATTACTCCCTTTACCCCACCTTCCTGTTCGAGGGGCAGCAGAGGGGAAAAAGGAAGACCAGTGTGGGGCCACAGCACAGCCACATAGGTGAACCGAGACCTTTAGCTTCTCTGGCAGGTGACATTCTATGATGAAGACACCCCTGCACTTGTCTCAAGAGCTTATACCTCAGGCATCAGTACTCGGGGTTAAGGTTTTTTTTTCTTCACAACAATGCAAGTAAAGAATTTATAGTATGCCTGGACTCACACAAAAAGCCAAAGGCTATGTTACCAGTATTACATAAAACACTGAGTAAGTGCTGAAGTAAACACAGCTCATCACATTAAACAAAGTTAATATTCACTATGCATGCGCATCTCTTCCTACTAACTGTATTTCTTATTCTAAATGTAAACACTACTACCTGTAACCCAGCACCTGGAAGATCACTGCAGGTTCAGGGTCAACCTGGGCTACACAAACTGAGACCTGCCTCACAAACAGCTCAAAGGCTGGGAAAAGGTGACAATCATGTAGATAACTTGCACCAAAATGATTATCATTGTTTTGTTTGTTTTTTAAATACTCTACAGAGAGATGGCTCAGTAGGTAAAGGCTCTTGCTGCCACCAACCCAGACAATCTGAGTTCCATTCCTGGGAGCCACACAGTAGAAGGAGAGAACTCCAGCAAGCTGTATTCTGTCTGACCTCCACACACTTCATATGGCCATGTGGGCACACACACAAATAAATATAAATGAAAGAAGAATAAATGTGATAAAAACTCCAGAGAGTTACAGAGACTATTTCTTATTAAAAATAATTCTCTGGATTGTTGGCACCTATCTATTGAAAATACACCCCAAACAACATAAATATAAGTTTATTTAATGCTCAGTCAATGATATCTTTAGGTAATGGTTTCTAAAAGGCACTGGGAGAGATTTAAATGCTGTTCCTTCTCTGGATGAGATCACTACTAGGAGATTCCTCTCCAGGCTGTGCAGCTGACTCCTTGGAGCTGTGGCGGCTTGCTGCCACTGCCCTGCACCTCAGGAGTGGATTTTACTATAACCACTGCTAGCCAGGGACAAGAAATTCAAACTTGAATATGCTTTCTACAGAATTCAGGTTTTGTATCTTTATAAGCTGAACCAAGAGCCATCCACATTTTATTAAACAAAAATTTAAATTTGGGGTTCAAACCTAAAGACATACCAACAACTACTTACTACACACAGACAAAAATTTATCTTAGATATATTTCTTAATACTTAAAGTAAACTCTGTGATAGTTAATCTCAATTGTCAACTAGATGGCACCTAGCATCACCTAGAAGATGCGCCTCTGGGCAAGATGGGATGGATTACCTTGACTGGGTTAACCAAAGTGGGTGCCATCCCCAGGCTGGACCCTGGACTCCTTAAGCAGGAGAAAGGAAGCTGAGCACAGCACTCATCTCAGTCTCTGGTCTTGGGCTATGGATGTGATGTGATCAGCTGCCCTAAGCTCCTGCAGCTGTGAATTGCGAACCAAAAGAAATCTTGTCTCTCTTAGGTTGCTTTCAGAGTAGTCTGTCTCGGCAACAGAAAAGGAAAGAGACACTGTCTGTCTTTCCCAAACTAACTCTATATGAATGTATGTATTTTCACCCCTTTTTGATACAGAGTCTCAGTAGATAGCCCTAACTGCCTGAAACTCATTTTGTAGACCCAGCTGGCCTCAAACTTACAGAGTACCCACTTGCCGCTGCCTCCCAAGTGATGGGATTAAAAGCACATGCCACCACACACTGCAATGCAATTAAAAAAAAAAAAAACAACATGCCATTTCTGATTATATATAAAACACTCAAAAGGAAAATAAAAGTCACCCATAACCATAATCACTGTTAAGTTTATCTAGGCTATTGAATTCATATATTTATCTGAGCATATTAAACAAGGTTGTGATCATACACAAGTGCTATTTTATAAAGTCATGAAGGGATTTTATAAAAATTTTTTGGCAAGGGCTAGACATGGCTCAGTGGTTAAGAAACTGGCCGTTGTTCCTTCCACACTATACAGTGGATCATAATTTTCTGTAACTCCAGTTCCAGGAGATCTGACACCCTCTTCTGACCTTCGTGGGCTCCAGGCAACATGGGTGATGCACAGACATACATGCAGGCAAAATAGTCATAATACAAAAGATAGTGATGAAGATGACATAATAGTACCTTCAGATAACTTGAGATACAAAAAATAGCAATACCTAATAGTTGATTTTCCTGAGTATTAACGAGGATAAACTCTTTAAATGCTGATAACCACTTAGATTTCTTTGAAGTTAACTTTTATATCGTTGATTCATTTTCCTTATGCATGAAGCTCTTACATATAAATATTAGCCTGCTTAATGTATTCCTCCTGCTGAAAATGAGTTCAATGTACTAACAAGTTTAGACCACGAACTATTAAGACCTGGAGGAAGGGCCAGCATGGGGAGTGGGAAGAGAAAACTGGAAAGGTGGGGATGGGTCAAATTCTGTCATCTTTGCCATGTTAAGGATTTTCGTATTTGTCCCAGCTGCAGTGGCGAGCTAGCAGGGTAGGGTGGGGAAAGAAGTAAATCATTACCACTTTGCAATGGGAGGACGGGAAGATGAGAGTGGTAAGGAAACCTGGTCAGCAGTTCAGGGAAGAGTGGTCCAGAGTGGCACTGGGTGAAAAGAAGAGCTCAAGAGACAAGGCAAACAGGGCTTTGGATAGACACAGGCATGAGAAATGGGACAACTGGAGGGCGACTTTGGGTCTCTGGCTAACACTATCATTTATTGACACTGAAAGGAAGGTCAGCTAGCCCAGGAGAGGGAAAATGGGTAACAATTTACTCGAGCCATTTTGAACTCCAAAAGGTTGTGAGACATCTGAGGAGATACAGAGCCAATCTCAGCAAAACATCTACCTTTCAGGCAGGTCTTGGTCTAGATTGGAGACGAAAATCCAGAAACTCTAATGTAGAAAGCAATTAAAATCATTATGAGTAAAGTTTTAAAAAATGTAATTAAGAAGTCTGACACGCAAGCCAAAGCCAGAGCATCATTATTCTGAGTTTCG
Organism: Bramus lutescens; assembly: GCA_001685075.1. Lineage (NCBI taxonomy): Eukaryota > Metazoa > Chordata > Mammalia > Rodentia > Cricetidae > Bramus > Bramus lutescens. The sequence goes on along the minus strand of LOEQ01008537.1, from coordinate 46,382 downwards.
TTACCATGTTACTGTGCACCGGTTACAGACATTTCCAAAATGAAGCCTCTCCAGTGAAATTTGTCCTATTTGATGTCTTCTTGGTAGACAGCAGGCTGCTCAGAAGCACAATCTAATTCTTTTTCTGTATCCTGGCCTTGGCATGGTTCCCAGGGCACTATACACACTCAATAGAGTTTAATTGTTCTCTCACGTACACAAGGTGCACAGAGCTCAGCAGATCACTCAGTTAAAGCAATCTCTTATGAGCCACATGATGGGGGAAAGGTACCGAGGCGGGTGCCCTGTGCCCTCATGTGTAAAGCTCGGCACACAACCTCCCAGAGTGCTAGGCCATGGGCCACGCTGAGCGTGCCTACATTGAATGCACACAGTAAGCATTCAGACTCAACTATTCTTTCTGTTCTATAATTATCTTTCTTCCTCTTCCATGAGCAGAGAAATGTTTAAAAATGGAAAGGGTTTCTGGTGATTCATTATTGTCTTCAAGCTTTGGAACACAAAAACACTTCATGTGTCTTCAAATTTAAAAGCAGAGAACAAAGCATACAATTTGATGTGTCTGATCAATAAAACTAGTATGGGGGAACCTAGATTTAGCTACAGATTTAAATAACTCTAGCCTTAATAAAACTATTTTAAATCAAAATACATGATGACTGCTCGCTTTGGGACAGGTCTAGATCTGACTCGGAATGAAATGTCTGGTTGAGAAGCAGGTGTGTGTGGAAAGTGGGCAGGACTGTCAAAGACTAAAATAATTGTTCTGCTAAACTTTATTTAGGTTCCTACAGAAGCCAGAAAACTCTATATACTACAGGTTTAGGCATTAAATTTGAAAATTAAGCTTAGGCTGCTCATTTAATATTCTCTTGAGCGGGTCTTCCATGTGTCCCTATTTCCACTGATTACAGACTATCGTTTGAAACATTAAGAAGGGATGGGGTGGCTCATTCCTGTAATTCCAGAAACTAGAGGCAAAGAAGGTAGGGTTGCCTAGAGCTGAGGCCATGCTGGGCTACAGAGTCAGCTACTGTGTTTTCATAGCTCTGTCCACTACTCCTTAAATCAGATGTTCTTCTGGAAGTCTACAGTAGCTTCTGAGAAGTTAAATTAATAGTAGGGGCAGTTAGGAATGCCCCAAAACTGTATAAAGAGAACCTCTCTGTGTGCTTGGAGGGTTTGTTGTTTCCTTCATATTAAAAAAAATGTCATAAATCTTAGGCCTCCTGGAGCCTTCTAGGCTTCCAGCTGCTTTCTATGAACTTTATGGCTGGCTCCTATGTCAATCTTGACTTACTACAGACTTAGTTTCACATTTTCAACTACCTACTAGGTATATCTATTAAATTAAACCAACTCACCTAAACAAAATTCACCAATCCCATAAGAAAAAAACTGACTTTGCTTCTTCTAGTGTTTATGTACAGAGTTACTATCCAATATTAATTTATCCCAGTTAAAAATGTCAGAATGTTCACTCGTATGTTATCCCAGCACTCTGGAGGCTGAGGCAGGAGGACTGTTGTTAGTTTAAGGCTAGCTTGAGCTACAGACAGAGTTTGAGGTTAGCCAGGGCTAGAGTGAAACTGGATGAAACCCACACCCCTTCCCACCAAATTCCAGATCGCTCCTTGGCATATCATTTTTCTCTTATGTTCAGTTAACTTCGAATCTAGCTTCTTTTCTGTGTCCACAGCAACGATTTTATTTTAGGATTTTTTTGCACTGCATTATGGCAAGAGCCTCCTACTAGAACTCTTCTCTGTTTGCAGTGTCTAAAATCTAGTCCATCTACCAAGTAACTACCAGAATTATCTAATTGTGCCACATTCCTACTTTTTTTTTTTTTTAATCTCTTGGCTCCCTGAGACAAACAAAATAGGATCTGATCTACTTGGCTTGGGATGCTGTGTGCTTCCCACCTCCAATCTCCTTTTACAACTGAATCTACTTAAAACGCACCTTACAGTCTCTACTTTATAGCACATCGTTTGTAATGGCTTATCTCTTTCTGCTTGTCCCCGTTCCTTCAACTAACCAAATCTTATTCCAACTGCACATTTAGTACATAACTAAAGTCAACCAAACTCTTTGGGAATTCACTCAGAGAACAATGGTCAGGGGAGGAAGCCTCTCAGCAGTTAGTCTGGTGGTAAAAGTAGACAACAAATAGGCCAGCCAATGAAAATAATCAGAAAGAGTGACCCAGGAAATGAACAAGATGATGAGAGGTACTTGAGGAGGAATGATCCAGGGAAGGAATTTCAACTACCTTTGGAAATGAGACGAGGGTTTTAAAAGGAGATCCTAAGCAGCCAGCCCATGGAACCGGAGGCCATCTCAGCAGAGTACTCATCCAGCAAAGGGATCTATCTGTCTGCGTTCTGTCTACTAGATTGCAGATTCAAGATCTCTTGAGAAAATACTCAATTTAAATGTTTTTAGCTCTTGGATCAGTAACTTGGTTGAACACTTTTAGAACAACCTAAATAATTGAAGGACTGGGGGAAAATGGAAAGAACAGATTTTATTCAAGGTGACAATAAATATCATAGAAATTAAAATCTAGACTTATTTAAAACAAACAGTAAAGCAAGAGGCACTTTTATATACTTTTTATATACTGCACTTTTAATATTCATTCCCCCTGGCCCTGATTACTACTCCCTTCTTCATTTCACCCAAGGACCCTCAGGCTATTCCAAAATAACTGGTCACCACAGAATGACTAACCTGTCAAGTCTCTTTCAGGATGCTATGCATTTCATAGACAATAGTTTTATTTCTCTATTTAGACAAAGTAACACAGTTCTACTGCTAGGCATGGTGGCCCTCAAGTGTAATCTCAGTAGCTGGTGAGCCCAGAGGATCAGCAGTTCAAGGCCAGTCAGGGATACAAATCAAGATCTCACCTTGACCTCAAGACAGACAGACAGAAACTGGTTTCAGTCAGCTGAAGCTCTTCTAATTTTAACAAGTGAAAAACCCAAAAGCTACAATGGAGGCAAAACACATTTCTAACACAAATACTTGCTGCTTCTCAGAGACATGTCTGAGATTTACCCAGCCTGTGTGCTAAAGCCTACCTCTTCTAGGCCTACAATGTGTACAGTGTGATTCCTGCCTTGCAACCTAGAGGCAATGTTAACAGGATGGTGATTATTTGTGCACCTAAACATACCTAAACATGGAAAAGGTACAGTAAACATACTAGGTGACAGGAAGTTCTCAGTTCCATTACAATGAGACCACCGTCATATACACAGTCCATCAGTAACCACACCTTCATCAGATAGCACAGGAAACTGCCCAGGTAGGTCTGCACAGTACTGAGTTTTTAAATTACTGCTGAGCTGTAAGTACTGGAACTCATGGTAGCAATATGCTGCTAAGAAGATGAGAGAATTATTCATAGGGATTTTTTTTTTAGTATATGTTCTCATATAGAGACTGTTCAACTCATTATGCAGCTAAGGATGACCTTAGACTCCTAATCCTCCTGCCTCCACCTCCCAAGCGCTGTGATTACAGGCATGAGCCATCATGCCTGGCTCATCCAATATATGCTATGCCATAGATCATTTTCCTCGAAGCTCCACAACACCACAGAACAGAGTACCTTTTATAGTAGCACACCATATCTGCTGAAGATATATAAATTGGTGACAGCCTTCTTCAACATGGCTGTGCTTCCATGACCTCCTTAACCATGAACAGCAAAGACACTGGGATGTGGCCAGCCCACAATCAATTCAAGGTCACTGAGGACTACTTTACCTGGCTGCCTGAAGATACAGGTAAGGAGATGTACAAGATACACAGCAGCTATAAGCAAGACAGCGAGAAAGGCTCTGGGGATCCAGAGAAGAGTCTGGCAAATCAAAGGAATGGGGTGAGTCCTGGTCCACAAAAGCTTCAGTTCACTGTGAGTTATCTGAGGTTCAGAGAAACCATAACCCATCTTCATATATGCAGCCTGGGTTATAGATGAGATTTATATCCTCGTATCTGTACAGCAACATCTGGTCCACAAACAATCTGGTGGGAAGAACACTGGGAAAACACTAATGGTGTGTCAGAACTAGCTTAAACCCAGCAAGTTTTGCTGTAAAGTGCCAACAATGACATACTGGAGTCAGTCAGTCTCTCTTGCCACTCACCCTTCCTTTCTGAGACAGGGTGTCAATATCCAGCCCTGGCCAGCCTGAAACTTACTATGTAGATAAGGCTGGCCTCAAGCTCAGATATCCACCTACCTCTACCTCCACTGGATTAAATGCAAGAGTTAACAAGGCCCAGGCTCAGGACTTGCATTCTTAGAAGTATTCCAACACTGTCCTCAGAGTATCCAAAGTTAAAGGAGCTATAAACCTATATGGGTTTTTGCTGGTGTTGCCTGGTTTTGGCATAAAAGTCACAATCATTTCTTCTCACCTCCCCCACAATATCTGAGATCCATTCATGTGGCTATGAAAGCAGAGTTAACACAATTCGATCAATACAGGGTGGATTCAGAATAATCTAGTTGCTCAACTAAATCAACAGGAGCAACCTGACTTCACTTCCGTTAATCAAGAAAACAAAAGTCTTATCTCTGAATATAAACAGATTTGCTAATCTCATGTGTAAAATGTAACTTAAACATGGAAAAAAGAATTATGGAACTCTACCGCTACATATTTAAAACATTATACACCTTGCTTATTGTTATTTGTGTGTGTGTGTGTGTGTGTGAGAGAGAGAGAGACAGAGAGAGACAGAGAGAGACAGAGAGAGAGAAACAGACAGACAGACAGACAGACAGTCTTGAGGCTTAAACTCAGTCTCACACATGTCAGGCAATAACTACCACTGAGTTGAAGCATCAGCTAAGACACTTTAAATGCTGGCATAGTATGTATCTTACAAAAGTATTACTTTGACCAAAAAAAAAAAAAAGGACTTAGATATTAGACAAAATAGAGAACAAGAGTCTGATAACCATTTATTTTTTTAAGCAAAACCTCTTTTTGATACAAGGTCTTGCTCTGGCTGGCTAGAACTCAGTGATTCTCCTGTCTCAGTCTTCTGGATACTGCGATTACAGGCATGCTCCAACAGCCTCGGCTAANTTTTTTTTTTTTTTAGTAGTTTCAAATGTTCAATTAAACTAAAAGACTTGGACTTAACTTTAAGTTAGCTATCTTGATAGTTAACTATAATTATCAAATTATTTCTCTGATTAGGTAGCCTCAATGTTTGGATTGAGCATTACCACAAAAGAAAAATAAGTTGTTCAGTTGTAAAGCCTCTGTAATCACTGGCAGAGAGCAACAGCTCCAGCTATTTCTAAATTTCTAAGAAAGCTATTATTTTATAACAATTATAGTGACAGGGAAAACTCAAATTAAATGACTGATATGGGCACTTACAAATCTCAAGTTTATCACCAATTAAGGTATACAAGTAAAAAGAATGTCTTCTAAAGAAAGACTAATTCCCCTAATGAATCAACGGGGCTATTCCTTTTATTCAGAAGTACTATACAGCAAAACAGTTGGGTCCACAGGGAAACAGCATTTCAATAGCTGTAACCTGGAGCCAGACCACGCTTTGTTGGTCTGCCTTTACTTAGCCCATCTGCCATAAGTGATAACCAGATGCTCGGGTGACAATTACAGATTTTAAAAAGTAGCCCCCCCCCACCCCGCCC
>LOEQ01008537.1:10190-23815 GCA_001685075.1 Bramus lutescens | reverse complement strand
GGAGCCTAGTCTGTTTGGTTGCTCACCTTCCTAGACCTGGATGGAGGGGGGAGGACCCTGGACTTCCCACAGGGCAGGGAACCTGACTGCTCTTAGGACTGGAGAGGGAGGAGGAGGGAGAGAGGGGAGGGGGAGGGAAATGGGAGGAGGGGATGAGGTGGAAATTTTTAATAAAAAATAACCCCCTCAAAAAAAGAAGCAAGGGAAAGAAAAAGAAACTCTTTTAGAAAGTAGAAAAATATGGACCAAAGTTCAAGACACAGTGAAACAGAAAGAAGATTCTGTTAAATTTTTTCGATAAAAAGCAATAAAATAGACAATGTCTGAAAGAGGCTGACCAAGAACAACAAGAGATAAAGCCACAGTAAAACCAATTAAGGACGAAAAAGGAGGCTTGGTAAATGTCAGATACGGCAAAGACAAAACAGATAAAAGGAACACCATGAACAACTTCATGCCAATAAATGTGAACATTTTGACGAAATAATAAAAAATAAGATAGCAAAAACGACTCGGGAAGGAAGGACGGGACGTCTAGACTCTTGTAACTTATCAAGCATACTGCTGAAGGCATCTGAAATGCTGAGGGTGGGCTGTAGAAGTTTTTCTTAAAACACATACGAAGGAGAGTCAGGAGGCCATGAGACTCAAGACTGGAGAACCACGAAGAGGAGCAAACAACGCTAGAAAGCTTTCATGCTCTGCCAATTTTGAGCTTTCATTTTCATTTCCTCTTTCAATGCAGTTGGCCGGGGTTACACAAAGCAGGAAGCTGAACCCGAAGGGCTGCCTGACACTAGCTGGGACCTCGAAGGGGTTGTATTCTGGGGCAGGAATGAACAGAAAGTGAACAAGCTTCTGATGCTGGTTTCTAGAACTTTGGAGGGCAAGGGATTTCTTTCAACTTCAAATAATGAGGTCTCCGGTCTCTCTGCGGGAAGGTAGAGTCCTATTAGGCTTCAGATGTCTCCGATGAGGACATTTTCAAGCACTACTATTGATGCATAATCAGTCAGATTTCAACAGACAATTGGAGATACACAGCGGTGTGAGGAAGAACCAATAGAAATGCCAAGGACGGGGAAGGGAGATGGCTCAGTGAGTGAAGAGCTTGCTTCCCAAGCACGAAGACCTGTGTTTGGATCTGCAGCACCTGCCTTAAAAAAACTGAGTGTGAAGGACATACTTACATACCCAGGTCTTAGAGGGTTGAGATAGATGGAGCGCAGAGTCTTGCTGGCCAGAGGGCTAGTGGAGAACAGCAAGTTCCAGCTTCAGCAAGAGTCTGTCTCACAAAAAAGAAGTTGGAGAACAATAGAGAAGGCAGCCTCCGGCCCCTCCGGCCTCCATATGCACTTGCAAGGTTGAGTACACTTGTACACTCACATGCATAGACAACACCTCCACCGTGCATGTGCGTGCACACACATATACATAGGCAGCACACACAATGTACCAACCAACAGACAGCAGAAGTGTTTAATGGACAGGTGGAAGAAAACTATGCACAGAAGCTATAAAAGTATGTGGATTTAAGGCTGCAGTTAAAAGTGAAAAATATGTTTAAGGAAAACAATGAGACAAAATCCAACTATATGCAGCTTACAAGACATATCTAAAACATGAAGACAGGAAGATTGAAAGCAGAAGTAGGAAACAATAGGGCGCTCAGAATTAACCAAAGCCAAATGAATGTGGTTCGTTAAGTGAGATAGCTCTTAAAAGCAAAGAGTGCCTAAGCGTGACCTGAACAACGATAGTATCAATAGACATGCTAACACAGAAGGGGCAATTCTCACAGGATCCTCCCCTAGACAGAACTACAGGCAACTAATGACTGTTGCGGGGGGGGGGATTAGCTTCTCCCAAGAGTTAGCCCCCAATCAGTTACCTAATACAAAGTGGCCAGCCCCGAAATCATATATACTCAAGCCACACTAAAAATACTTGGAAGCTTGCATTTATATATTTATGTGTGTGGATATATTTATATATTTAATTTAAACATTTTTAATGAACAAAAATAACTATTACATTTATAGCTATGTATTTACCTGAGAGTAACTGAATAAAAGATAAGAGAATGTGTAAATGATTATTATAAAGATAATGCAGTAATTAAAAATAAAATGCCATAAACATTCCTATGTGCCAATTAACTTGAAAACATAATAGATAAGGACCAACTCCTAAGCAATCATTTCCTCATAATTAAGTTAATAAATCAATGTTCAGAACTTTTTCTGCAAAGAAAATTCCAGGTTCAGATGACACTGGTGGGTAATTTTGTGAATTCATTTCTGAATCTAGAACTATTTGCTGCTAACATGAAAATTACCATGAGTTGTAATCAATATGCAAAATTCTTGAGACAAATAGCAAAGTTATGATTTTCTTACGAACTGGTCCTGGAATCAATTGGTAGTCAAGGACAAAAGCCAAATAAACAATCAAATAAACAATCAAACCCACCAAAACCCAAACAACAACAAAGCCAAGCAGAATTTTAATCTATATCTTGTGTAATATGAAAAACTAATTCAGAATAGATTCTAGAAACTTTTAGGAGAAAACTTTTATGATATCAAATTTGGCAAGTCTCTTATATCAAAAGAGTATTTTTTAGACTAAAGCATGGATTTCATAAAGGTTAAGCATGCTTGCTGTTTGAAAAAAGAAACACCGAGAAAATGAGAAGATAAGCCACAGACTTACAGAGAATATTTGCAATTCCTATATCTGATGGAGAGTTCCAATAGCTAATTATAAAGAGGCATCCATCAGTCAATGCAGGAGAGTTGTGGCCGGTGGTTTACTAAAGACATGCAGAAGGACAGACGCTGAGGAGATGAGCTGTCACCAGTGAGAAGCAAAAATGAGATGACAAATCGAATTGCACCACCTTCCAAGTGTTAGCGTGGATGGGAAAGGCTGCGGAAGGCAGGGAAAGGACTAGGAAGCAGTTGACTGTCTCGTAGAACATTAAATCTGACTGGGTTGTTAGAAGTCTTAAAAACGAGAGCGCACTTTGGGCGTCATGCTCACCAGTGTTCCTGGCAGTGTTATTTTGTAACAGCTCAAACTTAAGAAATAGTACAATGGCTACAACCAGAGGAGTGCGTAGAAAATCGCCCTGTCGGCCTAAAATGGACTTCTTTTCAGAAGCTGAAAGGGTAGATGTTGATAAAGCAGCCATATAATTGAATCTCAAGGTAATCATGGTTATGATGGGGCGGGATCAGGCAAAACTTGACACATAGTACTCATTAGGATTTACACAAAGTTTCAAGAAATTCAGATAATTATGATGGCCAAAAATAAATTAGGAATTACTTGGGGATGACAGTCAGCAATGGTAAGAAAAGATTATAAAGGGACATAAGAAAATGTTTTGGAGTGATGGGTAAGTTTGATATTCTAATTGTAATGAAGGTTCATGAGGACACACAAACATCAAAATCCATTAAGGAAGCCTGAAGCTAAATTTTGATTTTTCTTCCAATCAGCACTCTAGGAGAGTACTTAGCAGCCACATAGAATGAAAACCGATCAAAGATAAAAAGACTTAAAAATACTATTGACAGAAGATATGGTCATGTATATAGAATATTCAAAAGAAATGACCTTTGTTTAAATGTATTAGCTAGCCACCATGAAACAAAAACACTATTTGAAGGAGAAAGATCCATTAGGGGAAGCTCAATGAGCATCAGATCATTGGACAGGGTTCTTGAACCTCCTTTTTTTTTTTTCCAAAGTGACTTTTAAAGAAACTCTCAGGAAATTAGGGAATCCGGAAGCTGTCATTGTCATTCAAGAATATCAGACTGTTAGTTGTACAGTGTGGTACCACACACAAGTAATCTTGACTCTGAGAACCCTGAGACAGAATTGAGAGGTCAAGGCCAGTATGAACAACATAGTAAGACCCACCTCAAATATACGTGAATAAATGATCAAACAAACAAATAAATAATAAATAAAATTCCACCACTTTAGTCCATGCGGGTTGCTGTAACAAAATGCTATATCATTCTTGTAAATAATAAAAATGTGTGTCTCATAATTCTAATGGCTAAAAAGTCCAAAATTAAGGCTCTGACAGAATTGGTGCCTGGTAAGGGCTTACTGAGCAGTTCACAGATGCTCCTCTCATTTGCTCTCCGTGGTAAGGATCCAGGCAGATCTCTTAGAACTATTAACTCTGGTGTGTGTGTGTGTATATGTGTGTGTGTGTGTGTGTGTGTGTGTGTGTGCGCGCGCGCGCACGCATGCGTGTATGTGCATGTGTGTGTGCATGTGTGTGCATGCATGTGGATGTGTAATTGTGCTCATTCCTGCGTGTACATGTGGCGTTCAGAGGTCATCTTTGAGTGGGTCTCTTCCACTGCTACCCTCCACCTGACATTTGACTCCTGATCCCGTTTCTCTAGTCCATCTGTCTGATCATGCAGCATTCATTATAAGGAGCCCTGATCACTTACTTGCCTAACCCCATTCTCTAGGAGAGTTTGACAAGTTCCCCTAGAGTCATTGGGATCCGGACTGAAACTGGATTAAATCTGTACATCAGTTCGGGTGGTGAATTAACATGACCTCTTTTAGGTAATTGAGTTTGCCTATCTGGTGAAGCATTGTGTCTCTGAATTTATATACATCTTCTCTTGCACTTTTCTTTTTTGAGATAGAGTCTCTTACTGAACCTGGAGTTACCCACTTAGGCTGGGCTGTCTGGTTGTCGTGACAGCCAGCGAGCTCTCCGGATGAGAGTGTTTCCACACCCCCAGTGCTGCTGTGACAGGCGACTGCTGTCACACCAGCGATTTTATATGGTCCTGGGCATCTACACTTACTCGTACAGCAAGCATCCTCGTCTCTGAGCCATCTCCCAGGCCCTGAGAACTCTGAGGTTGTTAGTTCTGCTTGTTTCCCCAAATTCCACCTCGCATCAGCACGTGTGCGGGTTAGATTTCAGCATGTGTTTCTGGGTGGCGGCGGGGATGGGATCTGAGGGCCACACAGGAAAACCCAGATCGCACCGTTCAACGAAGTTGGGGACTCTGAAGCATCTGTGTGCCTTTAACAGCTCCTCAGAGCCTGTGGAGTGTAGCTGGACTCCCGAACTCAGTGCAGGTAGACTTATACCTCCCTACCTTGCCACACAATGCTCCTGCTTTCCAAATTGTGTGGTGAAAACAGATTCCCATAGATACAGCCACGTTTAGGAGAATCTACAAGATTCAGACTTTGGCTTTGCATCCTCTGCTGGAACTGGGAGGAGCAATGCGGGCAATTGCGAATGGAAGCTGCGCTAAGTTTCCTGGCCGCCCGATCCTGAATGATCACATAGAAACTATTTTAATTACAACACTGTTTGGCCGATGGCTCAGGCATATTTCCAGCTAGCTCTCACATCTTAAATTAACTGTAGCTGTGGCTTACTATTAAGGTTCTGGCATCTTTCTTCTTCGGAAGCTACATGGCATCTCTTTGACTCCACCTACTCTCTTTATATATCTCTGTTTGGATTTCCTGCCTGGCTTTACTCTGATAAGCCATTGGCCAAAATAGTTTTATTTATCAATCAATAAAAGCAACACATACACAGAAGGACATCCCACATCAGGCAGTGACAGTAAGAAGGTATAAGACTACAAACTGAGGGTAAGCCAACCCCACACATACTAGCAACAGACAGTGGATCAGTTGCAGTAAAGGGACATGCTATTGACTGGATCCACAGCATAGGCCTTTATGTAAAAATCAGATTATTGAATTACATTAGCGAAGTTATACATAAATTCAGAGACAACTTTATTAGATAGGCAAACTCGATTACCTGACAGAGGTCATTCTTATCCACTGCCCAAACTAATACATAGTTTAATATAATCCCAGTCTGGATCCCAGTGAGAGGGACTTTTAGGGAAGCTTGGCAAACACTCCTAGAGAACTATGTTGGACATGTGAGCAATGTTCCTTACAAAGCCACATAATGAGAACTGGTGCAGGATCAGATACACCAGCTACAGAAAGTGAATGGAGCCAAATGTCAGGCTCACTTACACACAGAAGCTGGGCTTACATCAGGTGCTACACCACGATTCTGTAGATTACTTATCTATACAGGAAATAAAATAAGACACCTGCTTCATATCATATGGGAAAACATCAATTTGAGGACAATTCAAAACTTGATGGGATGTTGAGGATAAACCTTTTAAACAAACAAAACCATAAAAGAAAAGTAGACATGTGTTTTTGGGTGGGTATATTTTTAAACAAGGCACAAAGCTAATTATAAAATAACTAAGGTATGAAAGGCTACAAACAAAGTCTGTAGTTCATGAAAAAAATACCTTTAAGTGGGCAGATAAGCCACAATCTGCAGAAACAACATTGCAATTTACATTAATGTCAAAGGGTTTGTCTAGTGTTCTAGCTTGTATAAACCTGCACAAATCAACAAGAAAAAGTTCAAGCAAACAAACAAAAAACAACCAACTAAACAAAGTCAGTAAAAAAAATAAGAAAAAGAGATTTGGAAGCCTTTCAGAAGAAACCTGATATAGCTCAGCATGGTGGCACAGGGAGGCAGAGGTAGAGGAGGGCAGGAGAAATTCCAGAACAGCCTCAGCTACACGGCCTCAGCGAGTTAGAAGCTAGCCTGGGCTACAAGTGGCCCTATTTCAGAAAAGGAAAGAGAAGAACGTGAAAGGGGAGAAAAAGAAGCGGGGAGGATGGCTCCAGCAGTAACAACATGACAATATTAGTAAATGGACAAATGAAAGCATGACAGAGATGCCTGGTCTCATATCTCTTTAGGGATCATGAGGGTAACTCTTACATGGAGATGTAATATACAAAAATGTTCATAGCTACATGGTTAGTAAGAGCAAAAAGTATGAACAACCCAAAAGATTCTTCCAAGAAGAATGGAAAAATTAGTGTGTTTATACTAAGATTATTATACAATAGTAAAGGCTGAATAAACCCAAGTTTAAACAGAAACAAATGGGTTAATTTTGAGTTTATTATTGAATCTCACATGCATCTTAAAGACAACAGTGAGTATAGTTCCAGCCCAAAGAAGACCAAGAAGAATGTATGAAAAAGTTATTTTGAAGCAAGGCCCCAAAGTCTTGTAAGATGCTTTTCCTGAAGGGCTGGGATGATGTCTCAGTCAGTAAAGTGTTTGCAGGTAAGCCTAAGGAACCAAGTTCGAGCCTCAGCATTCATCTAAAAGCAGTTTGCCCTGTAATCCTTGGGGAAGTGGAACAGGAGAATCCCTGGAGTTCAGTGTCCAATCAAGCCAGTCTAGCTAAGTCAGCGGAATCAATGTTTATCAAGAGGCCCTGTCTCAGACTAAGGTCAGAGCAGCAAGATGGCTCAGTGGGTAAGAGCTTGCCTCAGAAGCCTGGCAGCCTGACGCAGATCCCCAGAACCCACATTAGAAGAGCCAGGTACGTGTGTGATTGCAGCACTCCTGTGGGGAGACAGGAGGCAGAGACAGAAAAGGCAGGCTAGCCTGGAGCACACTGTGCAGAAGCTGATTCACAGCAAGGTGGGAGGTGAGAACCTTTAAAATTGTCCTCTGACTTCCACCCATACACTTGTGAGCACAAGCTCACATGTGTGCACACACATGCACGCAGACAGAGCAACAACAACAACAATTAATTAAAAAATAAGAGGTAAAAAAGTGGGACTGCAAAGATGACTTCAAGGATGAAGTCAGAACTTGGGATTGATATGGTAGAAGGAGAGACATGCTTCCTGCTAGGTGGCCTCTGACGTCCACACTCAGGCAGTGGCACATGCGCACACACACCCATACACCACACCACACCACACCACAGCACACCACACCACACCACACCACACCACAGACTAAATAACTAGAATGTAATTGAAAAGGAAAGGGTGCTGAGTGATTGAGAAAGACACTGACTTTGGCCTCTGGCCTCCACATGTACACAAACATTGAGTGTGTAAGCATGCATGTTAAAATGAAAAATAGTTTAAAAATTTAAACATAAGAAAAATACAAAATTCAGGCTAGAGTATACTTTTGTTGGGTACAGAGGGGATGAGGTAGAAATCAGGCCCGATGGCTTGTTCTAGCCTCAGTATTTGCAATATCCCAAAGCCCACACTAGCAGAGTATTTATTAAAGTGAGGACCCCATTACTTTCTCATGGTTCTTTTAGACCTTTTAGTCAATACAGAGAGAGAAGAAAAAATTCAACAAAGGCAGGCTGAAGTGAGGGCTTTTGCTTTATACATGATGGCATTATTTGAAAATCCCAACAATATTAATTAAAGATATCCATGAAGGGACTGAGGGGAAGACCCAGAGGGTAAGGGCACTGGCTGTTCTTATGGAGGACTGGGGTTCTGTTCCTGACACCCACATGGCAGCTCAGAACACTCCCTAACTCCATTTCCATGATGTCTGGCGTGCTCTCCAGGCTTCTGCAGGGGCTGCATGCATGTAGTACATATACATGCAGTTCAAACACCCACACATCATAATATTAATTTAAAAAAGAACTATGAAAACTGGTACAACATGAATGAATGAAGGATTTCTTGGCGGCAATATCTTCCACCTGTTATCCACTTTGTCCCAGAAACTCTGCTCGGCACTTCGCACTCATGTTCCAATGATGCTTTACCTCTCTGTCCACCATGCTTTCTCGATGGGAATGAAGAAATGGCTCTGGCTGAGCCAGACTCCTAAGTGGCAGGACCAGGGTTGAAACTTGTTTTGCATGACTCAAAGCTTGTACCCAGAAATACTGTCATCTTCTCTCTAGACTAATCTAAATCTTGACTTCAGATATTTTGTCCAAAGCAAAAATAATCAGTGCCTTAAGTTTTTTTGTTTTGTTTTGGTGTGCTTTGTTTTCTGTGAAGAGACACCATGGTTACGGCTGCTCTTACAAAGAAAACAATGGAGGTGGTGGCTTAGAGTTTTGGAGGCTGAGTCTGATTGAGTCCATTATGAAGATGGGGAATGTGGCGGTGTGCAGGTAGACATGCTGCTGGCTACGCTTTGACCAGAAGGCAGCTGGAAGTCCACTGACTGTCACACTGAGTGAAGCTTGAGAAAAAGACCTCAAAGCCAGCCCCACAGTGACAGACTTCCTCCAACAAGGCCACTCCACCTAAGAGTGTCCCTCCCTTTCTAGGCCATTTTCTTCCAAAACACCACAATCAGTGACCAGGAAAGTTGTCTAGGGAAAATGGGGCTCCCTTTGGTGGTGGGCATTGTTTAGTATGACATCACCTGTTTCACTTAAAAATACATGAACCTGGGGCTGGAAAGATGGTTCGGTGGTTAAGAGCAATGGCTGCTCTTCCAGAGTTCCTGAGTTTAATTCCCAGCAACCACAAGGTGGCTCACAACCATCTCTAATGGGATCTAATGCTCCTTTCTGGCATAAAGTGGATAGAACACTTATTAACAAACAAGCAAACAAACAAATACATCTTAAAAAGACGTATTTAAGAAAAAAAAGTACATGAACCTCAGATGGATCAGACATAAACAGAGAGTAAATGAGAGACTGTATCCTAAGCAAGTCTGCAGAAGACAAAAGAAAGCCATCTTTGGGGCTGAGAAAACTGGGAAAACAGTTCAGCAGCCAAGCACATTTGCTGCTCTTACAGAGAACCAGGCTCAGGTCTCACACCCACAGAGCAGCTCTTAACCTGCAACTCCAATTCCAGGGTATCCAACACCATCTTCTGACCACCATGGGCACTGCACTCACCTGGTGCATGCACAAACATGCAGGCAAAACCCCACAAACACACATAAAATAAAAGTAAGTTCAATTAAAAAAAATGCTACCTTTTAGGCTGCTACATCTCTATCAATATTATTCAGTTACAATATAATCGTAATTAACAATCGAAACTATGCCTTGATTGGGTGGTGTGTTTTTCTGCTTCTCCTCCAAGAAGCTGGTAGATGAACTGAATACATAAGGACTGGTTTTAAGCCATCTCTAGGGGGGTGGACATTGACTGCTTTATTCCCGTGTCCTAGTTCACTTTTAACTCCTGTTCTTTTTGTCCTGGAGACCCTTGGACTCTCACAAAAGTTTGCTGAACTTACTGTTTTCTCAACTTCCCTCTGGAAAATGCTGGGAACAGCCTCTTGCCCACCCTCCCTATCCTACCTCATTATAATGGAGTGTGCTATTTGAGCCCAAGCTCACAAAGCCCGGCTTCATTGTCACCTCTCCTTAGCGATCGCAAATAAAGATAAGAAGGGACTTTAGAGGTCAGTGAGCCCACGGGGCTTTTTTTACTAGCTCCTTCTGGAATGCTGGTCTTCCTCAGGAGGCTTTTTCCTTCTCAGACCTCCAAACTCCCTACCAAGACAGAGCTCTGCGGCAGACTAGCAGGACTTGAGGAACAAGGTTGCCGCCGTGTGGTGGGAAATGTGAACACCAGGGGGATTTGCACCAAAAAGGTGAGAAATGAAGGTTCTAAAAAGCGAGCTTCCATGAATAATAATGGTAATTTACAAATTATATGTAATCCATATCAGGCTCTAATAATTACAAAAATGCAAAATCTTCTTTAGATGACACCAGGAACTCATGGCACACCCCCCACGGAGGGACCTAAATCCCAGGAAGAGATTATAACGGACAGGTGTTTCAGGTTTACAGACTNCGACATAGTCTTATTTAAAAACGGGCTAGATACACACAATTTTGTTAAGTAAAAGAAAGTCATAGCGTATGTGATTCTTGAAATTCGTGTTTATGATTTTTTTCCCCGACAACAAAATAAGATATAATCACTATTGAGTGAAGCAGGGGTTAAAGTATAAAATGCTCGCACAGACCTTGCCTTCAAGGTCTTCATGAGTTGAGTGATTCCTGCTCGAGTTTCAGAGCAGCAGAACCATGGACTGAGCTCTACTTCTGTTTAGTTTTATGTTCTGGGATACAGTCTCACTACAGCCCAGGTTGTCCTTAGACCCGGGACTGCCTTAGCCTCCTGAGAACTGGGATTACAAATGAGCCTTGTCATGTCTGGCCTATTTGTTGTTGTTGTTGTTGTTGTTAAGAACAGAGTGGAGGCTTGTATTGTATTTCCTAGAGATGCATCCTGATATGTCATGGTTCTAGCAAGTTGACACAGGATAGGAAATACACAATGAAAAAAATCAGTCTGCTCAAATGCTACATTACGTTCCTTCCATCCCGGACTGGAGCACATAGTCACAGTGTGTACACACATAGCTGCCCACTTTTACCGGAATCTGCGAGGAGGAGTAGAGGGGATTGTACAAATGGTTGACCTCTGGTAACAGAAAGGTTAGAGGTTAGCTTCCTTGTTATACAGCTTAGCATCCTCAGAGGATGCCAGCCACCTCGATAACTAAACGCAACTGGAAAATTGAAGCTGCTTGTTTTAGTCTTTTAAAATACAAAACCTAGAGCCATTGAAAGCAAGAAAATTGGTACCATAGAGGAAGAAGAAAGGGTAACTGGAGGCGATCTGGCCTTCTGGCATGATTGAGAAGTTAAGTAAGCTCTGGCCTCTGACCTATTTGGATCCATAATCTAGACCTACCACTAATAACCTCTCCAGCCTTCAGTTTTTAATCCTGGGCATGAAATCGCAATCCCTAGGTTATGGCAAGGACTGCATCAAAGGACACACATGACAATTAGCCTTTGCCTAGCTCTCATTCTAGATCCAGAAATATTAGGCAGTAGAGATGTGTGCACCTAGACTCAGTGTGCCCAAAATGAAGCAGTCTAATTTTACGATAAAAAAACAGCTCCCCTGCATTTTTAAGGCATTTACAGGAAATATGTCATCTAACATAGCAGTTACCCAGTACCTTAGTGGGGGGTGCTTGGAATTTAGCACATCTCCAGATCTCACTCTCTGGGTTAGAAATCAAGCCTGGACTTGTTAACGAGTGCGCCGGTTTTCTAGTCACGTGGATCCAAGATTCACTGTGCGGATGCATCCCTGTCTAGTTGGATGTCTTTGAACTTCATTTCTCCCACATGTAACACAGAATCAGAGCTACTACTCACTCACTGCTCACAAATGTGTCACACTAATTATGACACCAGGGATGTGACACAGGGAAATACCTATGTTAGAGAAAACCTCAATATTTTTTTGTTCTCTTGAAATTCTTTGAAGGTGGTGGCGATGGCGACGGAAATGTCCAGAGAAATCCTGAGACTTGGGAAGCTGGTAATTGGTTCATAAAGCCATTTGGTCTTCTGAGTAGAAAAATAAGGACTCAGGGAGACAATGATGTGGCAGTGGCCCGATTGCCGGTTTGATGCTTCTGAACTCCAAATCGGTGCATCATTGCCTGCTCTGCTCTAAGTCCACAAGTGGGGCTGTCCTCTCGGAGCTACACTTTGTCAGTAGAGGGCGCCAGAGGGACGCTGCAGGAGAAAGCGTCTTTTTCTAACTGGCCCACCAGCTTGTTTGCTAGCCTTTGCAATTCAAGTTGGCTCTNCAATAGCGGTTAGCAGCTAGAACCCAGCACTTTTGGAGTGGTACCCTCCAGCCAGCCATCTCCTCAGGTAGCTTTCTTTACAAGAACTTCTCAAGCGTGATGTAGATGACTTTTCATTGAACCCAGAAAGCAAATACCCAGTACCGTCATCCAGCTGTCTTCCCCAGCTTGCCGGCTTCTGCCCACACCCCAGAGAGCTGTCTCCTTGTGTACCAGTTCTAGCTGAAATTCCTATGTTACCAGTTTCTGCTAGACGTGCTGTGTGGGTCAGTTCCCGCCACCCACCGACCGTCTCCTCTGTCCAAAGACCACATGAAGGTCTGGACCATAGCCTTGGGGAGACAGATTCGTTTTCAAGGTTGTCCCTCCAGAGGTTACTCTCCCAGTCCTACACTGTTCCCTTTACAGCTCATCCTCGGCTGTAGTTAAGTTTTTAAATGAAACGTTCATTGTCCGGATGAACTCTGTTCTGCCACTGAAGAATGTTTTCTGTGACTGTATTCATTTCAGTCCTTACATCATCCCTGGGGACCCCCAAGTACTTAATGAACATTTTTATTCTTTTATATGAATCTCATCCTTGCTATTGATCCATCCTTGGGTTAAGTGTAAATATCACCTAGGAGTGGAATCTATATTTATGGGGGCTTGCAAGTGTTATGACTCCTCCAGTTATTAGTCAACTAACTGGGCTGATGTGAGAATCCAGCTGGCTTACTACAGCATTTGTTTCCAGAGGAGTGGGCAAGGCTTCTGGCAAGATGCAGCATTCAGTTGGACCTAGAGAAAAAGAATGGGAGTTTGCAAAACTACAATATAAACACCATCATGGGAACCATCCAGGCTGAAGGAAAGATACAGACACACGTGTTCATTTGGAACAAATGCCTTGGACATAGAAAAAGTAGGAATGTAGTTGATATATTAGGAGGCTGCTTGTTCGTCCAGGCTGCCCAGACCTGAAATAACCACACAGAAACTGTAGTAATTAAATCATTAGCTCTAGCTTCTTATTTATTTATTTATATTAAAAATTTTTCACCTCCTCCCATTCCCCTCCCCCATTCCCCCTCCTCTTGAGTCCAAAGAGCAGTCAGGGTTCCCTGCC
>LOEQ01008536.1:34921-48561 GCA_001685075.1 Bramus lutescens | reverse complement strand
TTTTTTTTTTAATGTGTATTGGTGTTTTGCAACAGGTGTCTGGGCCCCTGAAACTGGAGTTACAGATAGTTGTGAGTTGACATGTGGGTGCTGAGAATTGAACCTGGGTCCTCCAGAAGAGCAGTCAGGGCTCTTAACTGCTGAGTCATCTCTACAGACCCCGACTTTGAATTTTTAAAATTCCATTTCATTTACTTATTGTGTATCTGCACTTGTGTTTGTGTGTGGAGTGAGTGTGTGCCACGGTCCACATGTGGAGGCCAGAAATTAACCTGTAGGGGTTGCTCCTTGCCCCTTACCCGGTGGGATACAGATCGTCATACCTGGCAGCAAAGGCCATCACCTGCTGAGCTACCTTGTCAGCCCAGTAGAACATTTGAGTAAACTAATTCCCATGCTACTTGGAGTGTACCATTCTGCCTCCAGCTACTAAAACTACGGCTTGGGATGACAATCTGTGGATGTGTCTGCTAAGGACATTTATACATTTATACAGGTCACAGTGCTAACGTGTGACCTGCTGTCTGGCCTTCCCCACTTGGCTTAAGTTTTTCAAGTTCTTCATCTATGTCACAGCACATGAATACATTTGGGCTTTGCTGATCTGTAGTTCATGATGTGGCTGGGCCAAATTTTATTTTTAATGACTGACTATGGAAGCAGGGTGGGGACTAGCCGGCAGGACTGTTGTGAAAATGCTGCCTATGTTTTTAATGCAGTGGAAGAGGTTTTTCACTCTCTCTGGGAAGTCTGTATTGTCAAAGAACGCTAAGTTACACAAAGCAAGAGTGCCATTTTTATGTATTGTTCAGCTTGGGTGTGTTTGCACTCTTCTGGGTTCTCAGGATATGGCTTTCTCTGCATGGCCTGGATTCCTGGATCCCTGGGGAAGTAATGGCCTCGCTCCAGTCAGCAGTGATTCTTCAGTTGTGGAGGCAGAGAGAGGTTTTAAGAAACACTGCCTTACTGTCTCTTGGCTGATTTCTTCATGTTTTATAAGGTGATGATTGATGTCTGTTAAAGGACAGAAAGGCAGTTCTATACCTAAATGCACATGAGAAATGCATCTTATTGCACTTCGGGAGATGGCATACAGAAATGTCTCTGCAAACACACTGGCAAAGTAGCTGGTGAAATGGAATTAACCAAGGCCATGGAATACTGACTTTCATTATCTCAAGTGATGACAGGCCATAGGTTAAGTGGAGAAATTGCTGGAACTCTGCTGCCTTGGCCGACCTGAGTGTGTGTTCCTGTTGTGATTTCTGGGTTCCTCTTCTCATTGTTGGGGTTATGATGAACTCTCAGTCCTGGTACAACCCCTTTATTCCCAAACTCATTTTTCACTTAACATGTTAACCCAGGAGCTCTAGCTCATCATGAACAAGCAGCTTGGCTACCTGCTGCTAGATTCCCTCTTTGTTTTATGCTCACATTATTATTATATATCACATAGATATGTAGAATATTAAATATCATAGGGTAGTCCCATTTCTTTCAATTAAAATGTCCTAGTACAAGGTCCGTTTGCCTGTATGGTTCACTGCCAGCTAGTATAACTCCCAAATTTACTGGTCTCAGAGGGACCTTGTGTGAGATAAAACAGTGCCCTTCTGGGTTTCTTGAGCCCAGAGGTTGCTCAACATGGCTGAAACTGCAGTACAGCAGCATCCGTGTGTTCATCCTCCTCCTGTGTTCAGTTCTGTACCATGTTATCACTGAAAGAACATGAGTTCTAGAGCTGGGCAGACTTAGGTTTTCTTCTTGGCTCTGAAACTTTTTGTTATAAAATAACAATAAAATGGGGGCTAATATACAAATTCTCCACAGTTGTGAAGACAGATTTAGAACAGGGTCAGGCAATTCCATTTAAACAAGCATCCTGAGTCATAGGTAGGTATGAGCAGTTTCCAAATATTTCTGAGAAACAGGAGACTAAACTGTGGGTACAAAATCCCCAAGCCTGGAAGCTTTGTGTTTCATGAGTTAATATTTGAAAATTACTTAGACCAGGGTTTGCTACTAAGCACTGTGTGTTTGCTTGAAAAAGAAAGTTCCTCCTTTTTCTTCCTTCTAGGACCATTGGGTGTCAGTGACAAGACGCTCTAATAAACACTTATGTGAGGTTGTTGGTCATGTTAGGAGTGAGGGCAGAATTCACTTATGTTGGTTTTTTTCATGGGAGTTAAATAAAAACTAACAAACAAGCAAATGAACTAAAATAAATGCGAACAACCCCAAAACAAACTAGAATGCCTAAGAGCAAGCAAGAGTGCATTATAATGTGAATAGAGAGTTGGAATCCCTCTATATTCCTGAAGAAGTTATCTTACATAAAGGAAATTCTGATTTTCAAACTACATGGTGATTATAATTGATGGCCACTTGAAGTCACTCCTATGTTGAATGCTACCGTGAGATCCTCTGCATGAGTCATAGAAATGACTGTCTAGCCATTCTCCAATCCAGTTTCAATGTTGTCATCTCAACTTTTCTTTTGTAATCTTGCCTCCTTGTTTCACTTCTAGACTCATATAACACAGTGAAGTAAACTTGTGACATAGTAGAAGTGTGTGTTTAACTGCGGCCACATCTTCCCCACAATGGCTGCATGGGGCCTTCTGAAGCATGAGGCAATTTCTGCTCTTTGTGTCTCCTGGAGGAGGTGCAGTTGGGAGGCGTGGGTCTGGTAGAGTTTATAGGACCTCTGAGGCTGGTCAGTTCCTGGTTTGGAAGGCCAGGAGATTTCTAACTAGCAAGAATTTCTGCACAGGGCTGTCTTTGCAGGTTTTGGTCCTTAGCCAGGCTCTCAGGTGCTTCTGAGCCCGGGAAACAGTCCCTGGGGAATAGTCATACTGTGAGAGCAGCAGTAACCTGAGGTTGTATGCTGGTTGCATGTGATTCCAGACTTAGTCATTATTGGCTTTTTTCTTTTATAGAAACATATGTGTTTTTGGTCCAGATGCTATACAATCAAGCTTGCACATCTATATTATCTACTTTAGGATTAGGGGTTGGATAAATGACCCCACAAATGTGCCAGCATGCTTTTGTTTCCGGGGCTAGAAGAGTTGCTATATAGAATTAGAAAAATGGTGGTTCACTTAACAAAAAAGTGTATGTATGCCTAAGAGTCACTGATAAAGAATATTTTGGAAATAAAAGTTCTCTTGACTGCATTGAATTAATTTTAGTTCTTTGGTAAGATTTTAGTGTCTGACTGATTTTAGTGTTGAGTTATTAATGACTAAAGTTTCTCACTATGTTAAAACCTGACTGTGGATTAGAACAGTTCACCACTCTCATCCCAAATCAGCATGTCATCTCTTATTGGAGCTTGGAATCGATGGAAGAAATAGACACGGAGAGTAAACTGGGTTCACATTCTTCACATTTCTCAATAGGTTTGGGGTTTCCTCTGGGGGATTTTTTTAAAAGAACTGATTGGAATCAGCCCCAGCATTAAGAAAGTACTTACTCAGTCAGGCCCAGAGGGGAAGGCTTAAGATAAGAGCCTGGGAACATTTATCACTTAGGTTTCCAAATGAGGAGTACATGGGCACCGTTCAGCATGGCCATACAAATGGGGAAAGAGGAAGGTACCATGACTGGGAATCCACAGCACAAAAAACGGGAATTTTGTCGGTCTGTCATAGGAAGCAACTGAGCACATCATATGTCCCAGAAATACCTGGGCAGTTAAAAACCTTCTCAAGGTAAGCTAGGAAATTACCAAGAAGAATTAGTATTAGCCTTTTCCTCCCTTTCTTTCTTTTGTTCTTTTCTTTTTAGGTCAAGGAAAATCCAAGTGTTTGAAAAAGTATTTGAAAGAACTCTTCAAGTTTTTGGAGTTTTATCTTCCTTAAAAGCTCCAATAAAAGCTATGGGCCAACTCTCAAGGAGGCCAGACATAAACCCACAAACGCAGCCTTTTACCCACAACTGCAGGAGTGTAGGGAAGCCTATCTCCAGGAGTTCCTAGGTATTTAAAAATATATTAGATTGATCCTTCAGTTTGTAAGTATTGCAGCTAACTTCCCTAAGTGATAGATAATCATAATACAAGAACACCGAGAAAGGACAACACAGAAGACTGAGTCACCCCAAGCAATGCCATGGAAGATTGGTAAAACTTGGACAGAAACAGACAAAAGTAAGATCACAAGGCTAGATGGTTAACAAAGCAGTGAAGAAGCTTGAGTCCAAGACTAAGACACGTCCCTATTGTACTTGTAGTTCAGTGGCAGTCTGGTTATGTGGACTTGGGCTTGATGGTTATGCTGGGCAGTTTTGTCAACTTGACATAAATTGCAGTCATCTGGTGTCTTAGTCAGGGTTTCTGTTGCTGTGACAAAACACCATGACCAAAAAGCAAGTTGGGGACGAAAGGGTTCATTCGGCTTAGACTTCTGGATCATGGTCCACCACTGGAGGAAGTCAGAACAGGAACCTGGAAGAGGGAACTGATGCAGAGTGCTTACTTGCTTGCTTCCTCAGGCTTGCTCAGCCTGCTTTCTTACAGAACCCAGGACCACCAGCCCAGGGATGACACCACCCACAATGGCTGGGCCCTCCCCTGTTGATCACTAGTTAAGAAACTGCCTTACAGCTGGATGTCATGGATGCATTTTCTCAACTGAGATTTCCTCCTCTCTAATGACTGTAACCTTTGTCAAGTTGACACATGAAACCAGCCAGTACACCTGGGAAGAGGAAACCTCAATTTGTAGAATTGCCTCCATCAAATTGCCCTGTTGGAGTGTCCATAGGGTATTTTCTTGATTAATAATAGATGTGAAAAGGCCAAGCTCATGGTGGGCAGTGCTGCTCCTGGGCAAATTGTCTCGGGTGTTGTGGAATAATCTTTTTGTTCACTGTGTCATTATTTGGAAATGGACAGTCCTGACTAAAAATCCACCTACATATGGCATCCTACATAGGGGTTCAAATACCCAAACATATAGTCTGGAAAGCTAAGGACAGTTCTAGACAAGGATCCAGATGTAGCTTCCTAGTTCTGCAGTCTCTCAAATATGCTGGTGAGGCTCTGCTACTAACTGATGCCTGAGGGCTGGAGGCAGCCACCAGCACCATGTGCCAGCACCATCTACTAAGTTGAGCTGTGCAGAAGCAGATGTGTTAATTTAAAATTTTTTCCACATGGTGAGAGAATGCTGCAGGTGCTCAGCAAAGACAGATCCAAATGGAAAAAAAAAACTCTTAAAATTTGTGTGTAGGCTTAAAAACAAAAGAAAATGGATGTAGGCAGTCTTAGAAAAAAAGGGAATAGCTTATAAGTAATAAGAAGTCTTTCAAGAGAGAATAAAATACTACTAAAAAGATGAGCCATGTAGAGATGGGAAATACAAAAGGGAGTTTGGATCCTATATGGTGTCTTATTGATTTTTGAATTTTTGGAATGTTAATGAACAGAGAACAAAAGTTGCTGAGAGATTTTGGATTGTAGAAGGGACTGCTGAAGTAAACCACCCTAGATACTTTAGGAATGCCTTAGCTTTAAAATGCAAGTCAGGAAATGTATAGCTTTGGGGACAAGGTTATGCTTTTGTTTCCACAGAAAACAAAAGGCTGTGGATTCATTCAAGGTTAAATATTGGATTTGATCGGGGGGACCACCTGAAAATCCTAGCTATAGATAAAAATATATGAACAAAGAAAAATTACAAGACAGGTAATGGCATATTTTGTTTGCTCAAACAAAAAACAAAAAATCATCTTTGTCTGGCTTGTGTACAATGCACAATTTTTATTTATGTTAGTGCAGACTTAAATGCTATCTTTAAAAGTTTGTGTGTTTTCAGAGCAAGACACCAATGAAAACGAGTGGCCCAGGTGATCTAGCCTCTCAGGGTGCCTCTGTTGCAGTTTTCTCAAAGTTCTACATCCAGAACATCTTCAAGGCTGCTTGCTGACTGAGATGGTCCAGTCTCATAGAATATTCTAGACAGGACTGCAGATAAGTCTTGTGCTTTCCCATTGCACAGAGACTGGATAACAAATGTTATAGCTAGCTTTGGCCAGAACTTGACCATTATCCCAATTTTCTCAGGGTCCCCAAAGATGACATCACCCGCCAGACAACAGAAAGTAATTTTAAGAACATAATGCCCACATTTCCAAGAGGTGGGGTGGGCAGTTTTTGGTTATTTGATGGATGTTTGTCGTCATTTATGGGGGTTAGCTATAAGTTGTTATTGGTTATACTCAGAAAGAAAGCTAAAGAGATGCAATTAGATTTAGGGTTCTCTTTCTGAAAGAAAAAAGGGGGATATAGTATAGAAATGATGGGATAAAAGGATGGATTGTTGAGGTCTACTTTTAAACAACCACCAGTCTCAAATATTTTACATTGATGTGGATTTTCATATACTGATGCAAATTAAGCTTATTTTTCTTATACTGTATATATGTTTCTATTCTTGTTTAAGATATTATACCTAAATAGCTCCTTTAAAATTTAGCCCTTCAATGCTATTTAGGATAATAAAAAATACAGGTTAATAGTGATCTATAACAAACTTACAGTCATGTTAGGTATGTTTTCAAGGTCATACAAAGATACATTTTAAATAGATAGGTGATCTTCAAACTCTTCAAAAACCTACAGAATATGGTATTTAAAATGTTTTAATAACATGAGGCTTTTCATGATAGTGAGACATATCTGCTCCTGACAGCACCAATTTACTTTAAAAGAAGATGATTTCTTTTTTCTTTTTAATTAGACTGTTAGAATGTCTTTTGGTAGGTTACGAGTAAAGAGTGAGAGGAATTCTTCAGTTATTACAACAGCAAGATTAGTTAGTTGGGAAATTAGTGATGTTTGGGGTCTTCGACAACCCAGTAATTAGTGAAATGTTTACATAGGTCATTTAAGCTTGGTAGCCTTCATTTTATTCACATAAGAGATGGGTTTCTTCTTGGATCTTAAGATTTTATGATCCCAAGGCTCTATTAAAGCCTATGTAAGGAAAAGATTTTTGTGATTTCTAGTCTTTGTTCATACAACACTAAAAAATTTTATAAATATATAAATTCAAAATACAAAAATTTAAAATTTTTACAAATAAAGTTAATCTTAATGTTGGATTTCTTGTAGAGGCAGGTCAAGGACTTTTTATTTTCCATAGTGCATTATGTAGGAAAAATTTTCAAACTGTGCCTTTATTTTTATTTTTTTAAAATTATATTTATTCTTTGGTAATTTCATATGCACATATACTCTACTGCTCTATTTTATTTATTTTTAAAATTGTACTTATTCTTTGATAATTTCATGTGTGCATACACTCTACATAGATCATATTTCTCCCCTCTGTTCTCCACTCCAACTCTCATCTCTTCTTGGACAACACCTCTCTCATGTCCTTCTCCCAGCCTCATGTCTTGTGTGCATATGTGTGTGTGTGTGTATTTATACATATATATGTATATACTCATATGTTATAACCCCCAGAACCCAGTTAGTGTTGCCAGTGTGCATATAAGTGTAGGGCTGTTCACTAGAGTGTAAGCAATGCACTTCACTGAAGAACACTCAACGACTATCCTTACTCTTGTGTCCATTAACTTTCAATTTGTGTCCCTTCCCTCTCTGAGCTAACTAACCTTTAACCTCTAAATATTTTTTCCTCTTCTCTCAATTTCAAATTTAGTTACTAGTCTCTACAATCTCTTCATCTTATTCTTGCTATAAAAGCCCCCCAACTATGAGTCTTCTATTCCGTTCTTAAGATCTAGCTCCTGCAAAATGTGTTGCTTAAGGGAAAATATTCTTGCTTAAGTCAAAAACATTCCCACCCCCACACCAGTATTATCATCAGGGAAGAGGAGGAGAACATGAGGAGGGAGAAGGGGGTGAGAACATGGAGGGGGAACGGTGGGCATTAAGTTATGCATGGATGAATGGCAATGTTCCAGAGAAACCCAAAATGTTGTACAGTTAGTATGTACTAATGAAAAAGAAAAACAGCATATATTGGAAGGTCTTGACAAAATTCTTTGTTAAAATCAAACACTTCTTGTGTCTCCATGGAGACACCATGGCTACCCTTGGCATGAAGCATTTGGGCTGAGATCACCATGGGTGTGGGAGCGGGTGCTCATATGAGTTCATAATTCTCAGAAGGCCTTTCATTCTGGCCTGGTCCTTTATGTCATCCTCTCTCCCAACCCCATCTCATTTACATAGTAAAATCGTAAAGGGCCTTGCCCTGCTCCTCTTCACAGACTGTCCTGGCTCCTCCAGATACCCAAGCTCTGTGTGACCTGAGCTGATCTTGTAACTCTGGCCAGCTTCTCTTGCCCCAAGGCAGCAGCCTCTGAGACTGGTCCACGAGCTCCCAGAAGCAATACATGATCAAACTACAGGAGAGAACCAAGTTCAAGCACAGAGACAGAGTGAAGCTTGTGGAGAAGTGGGCCTTCTGGAGAGCTAGTGGTGACACCATGAGCCCTGGAGCCACAGCCCTCAATAAAGCACCTCTGAGAGCAAAAATGAAGCAAACATAAGTTTGAAAATCACATATTGGGCTGGAGAGATGGCTCAGGGGCTAGGAGCACTGGCTGCTCTTTCTGAGGTTCTTAGTTCAATTCCCAGCAACCAGTACCACCGAGTGTTGGTAGGTATTACTCTACTGGTGCCCTCTTCTGGCCTGCGGACATACATGCAGGCAGGACATGGTATACATAACAAACAAACAAACAAATAAATAAATCTTTAAGAAAATCACCTAGTAGCATTTTCTTATCTGAGTATTTGATCTAATCTGTTAAGGTTTGAATCTGAAATGGTTCTCACAGACTTACTTAGTTATTTAACGTATGTTCCCAGCTGGTGGTGTTACGGGATGCTGTGTGGGACTTTTAGGTTACGGTGCCTAGCTGGAGGGAGAAGAATCACTAGTGATGGGCTTGTGAAGTTATACCTGACTCCTGGTTGTTGGTGGTGGGCTCTCTCTGCTCCATTGTCTGTTGTCAGCAATCAAAACAACCTCTACCACATGCTCCCACACCTTGACCTGATCTGTAGTGCCCTGTCCCCCACCCCATCATGAACTGAGTCCTTCAGAAAGCACAGACGAAAAAGCCGTTTCCTCTCGTAAGCTGTTTCTGTCAAAGTATTGTGATGACAGCGATCCCGAAATAATACAGTGAGAATTTCTAATGGTGTATAAAATTGATGGACATTTAAAAAACGAGTTAAAAACTGTTGAGATAACAGGCAAAGGTGCTTCCTGACGACCTGAATTCAATCCCCAGGATCTTCATGGTAGAAGAGGAGAACCAGCTCCTACAAGTTGTAGTCTGATCTGACATGCATGTTGTGGCATTCACTTAAATAAGTAAATGTGATTAAAAAAAATTAAAGATGGCATAAATTAACCCCCTAGGAAAGATGGCCTGGTGGATATGCCAATATCTTTTTCTTCCCCGAGATGACCAACCAACTACAACAGTAGAAGCAGGTTCCTCATTTTGCTACCCTGTTACTGTTTGGTTTTGTGACTGGGGTGAGAAAGTCACTTAGTGTATTAGCACAGACATTTAATTCGGAAACTTGAGACCAGACAGCAGAGGTCGGTGAGTTGAAGGTAATGTGTGAAAAATAATCAGTGACTAATAGCTATTGGAAATAAGGGTGGGGGTGATCCTGTGTGTTTAGACTATTGTGTAGACCCATGGGAACCTCTGAGCAGCCTTTGCGAGGTGCTAAACAGACAAAGATGTGATGGTGCCGGTGGCTCTGTGAGCTGGGAAACCAAGACCCTGTGCTAGTTCACAGTAAACATTCATCTCCTTTCATCTCTTTGCCTGGAAAAGTCAGCTTCAAGCTGCATCTTGAGTGATAACAAAGATACAACATCTAAGAAAGATGCTCTGGTTGCTCCAGGAATGGGGAAGACACCCTGGAGAGCTCTAGGGCTCAGTGGGAGATAAGACTAGAGGTTTCTACCCAGTCCTTAGGGTAGCTGAATTGCAGCCGAAGGCCACACTCAGAACTTTTAACAACGAGGCTTCTTTTGCTCACCCAGCGCTACCGAGCATGTAGGTATTCTGGGAAAATCTTTCCTACTCTAGGACACCAAGGGATAATGGAAAGCCTGGCTCCAAGAGATGCTGAGGAATCTCAGGCCAAGGAGCAGACCCCTTCACTTCTGCTCCGGGCTTTGTCCTTTGCCTGATGCTAATGTGCCCTTTGCATTCAGTTTCCCAGGCATCTTCTTCCCACTGTCCTCATCTTCCCATCCTCCTTTCTGATCACACCCTAGTGAGCGGGTGGTTTGGCTGTGCTCCTCTCACACCCGTGTGTGTTACTTTACAGGTTGGGGAATCAGGTGGCTCAAGTACAATCATGCTAGGCAGCTGTTACTCACTCCTGGAAACTGGAAGCCATTCTAGAAATGAAGCATTTGTTGAGACAAGATGCTGACAGGTTACTTTCTACTCTACAAAAATCAAGTCTCTTCTTGGTATGCAGGAAATGATATCTAGGTCACCAGAAAGGCAGGACTGAGCTGAGATCAGCAGTCATAGCTGCAGGAGTCCAAGTGCAGGAGGAAGCTGGTGGCATCCTTAGACCCTCTGGCCAAATGGCACACGTGCTGGGGAAACTTTCATAGGATGGTATCACGCAGAGTGTAGGAGGATTGCAAACTTTTTTGGAATGTCAAGCAAGAAGGGGGTGTGGATTTTATTTCATTTTATTATTTTATTTTTCTAAGGCACTTGATACAAACAAGAACTACAGGTGCCCAAAGGTATCTTAGCACATTTAGGAGCTTCCAAGATGTTTTTGTACCAGTATCAACTAAAAACATTTTCAATTAGTTAATTAATTAATAATTAATTAAATATTCCACCCCTCGCATTTCCAGATTATGTATTTTTCTTCTTACTCAAGGAATGTTCTTGCTTATGTCGTGACAAGTTTTGAGATAACTGTGTGGGGAGAGAGAACAAACCCCTTTTATCTTTTGGTAAAGTTATGTGTTGGATTATCATACCACAGCACATTATTTTTAATAGAAATAATGAGGACAGAGAATTAATTCTTACATTTCTGTTTTCTTAGTGTATTTATTAGTGTGGGTGTTCAATAGCTCAATGGCCACCTCAATTGACATCTTTAATAAGAGAAACACACAATAAAGAGCCACATTTTCTTTTTTTTTCCCTGTCCCCCTCCTTTCCCCTCCCCTCCCCTTTTATGTTTGTATTGGGAATAGATGAAGCTAGGCAAGTACCAATCTACACAATCCTCAACCTTCCATTTTGTTTTCCTTCTGCCCAAAAGATAGCATTTCACTGCCCTTCTCTCTCTATTCCAGATCTCACATTCTCTCTGTCCTCTCTCTTCCATAGCGTTTGCAGAGCCATAGAGGGAGTTATAGAAATGTCATATGTAGAACCGAGCACTAAACTGTTACTTTTTCTTAGCACCTAGGGTGCCGAGAGTCTCTGCATCGATCATCCTTCACACATA
Source organism: Bramus lutescens (assembly GCA_001685075.1). Lineage (NCBI taxonomy): Eukaryota > Metazoa > Chordata > Mammalia > Rodentia > Cricetidae > Bramus > Bramus lutescens. Next base: position 37,055 of record LOEQ01008536.1, on the reverse strand, counting down.
GGGAATCTTCTCTCATTAAGGCTGGGAGTACTATTTGCCTATGGATACAAAAGCAAATATTTCATAGCCTAGTTCCAAGAGAGGAAGGGTTGGATCCATTTCTTATTCATGTGTTTTTGCATGATCAAGATTTGTGAAATACTAGACTCTTTAGTCTTTCTTTAAAAAAAAGATTAAAAACTATACTTATTTAGTGTGCACAGGTGGAAGTCAGAGAATCACGTGTGGGGGTTGGTTCTCCCCTTTCACCATGTGGATCCCGGGGACAAAAAAAAAAATCACGCCCTCATGTTTGGCATCTTTTGCTCCTCTTGAATCCTTGTCAGTCTTCCTTATTTGTTTTGTTGCTTTTGTGGGAAGCTCCACATTCAGTCTCTCCCTCTGTCATTTTCCTTTAACGAACTCTCTCCAACAGTAGACTGGATGCAGAACTAACACTGGGGATAGCTGAAAAAGCCATTTGGAAACTTAGAGTTTCCTAAATTCATGTGGAACTGTTTAACTTGGGTTATCCTACCAAGGGGATCACGCCTCTCCCAGAAGTCATAGATTGCCAAATAAAAAGTCCGGAGTCAAATACAGGACACCTCCCCTTAAGCTGTTGTTAGGCTATCTCAGAGACACCCCCAAACAATTTAGGCTGTTGCCATTGTTCCTGATTGCCCAGGAAGTGATGGTAAGTCCCTACTGTTGAAGACAGCATGACCTTTGGTCACAGGACCTGGTGAAATAAAGTTGGTGCTGACCAGTAAGTGTCTCCCATGCTGGCCAACTTTCAGAGGACTGGAAAGTGCTATGTAGGCTGCTGTTGGGGGGGTCATCAATAACCCACCTAATAACCTGTAATAATCACCAGCAAGGTAATATATGCCATGACTGCAAGGGTGGCACAAAGGTTTTGGGAGTTACAACCACTTCCTGATTGGATTTAAAGCCTGTTCCCTGGGACAAAATGCATGTCTAATACCGTAAACCATCCAAAACCCATAGCTGGGAAGCTCCCAGGCTCTGGTGGTGAACCCATCACTACCGTTTTGCTAATGGATATAGTAGCAAACAGTTTGCTACATTCTTGTCTCTCTATCCACAGACCAGCATAGCTCTCATAGCTCATGGGAGAGTTTTCTTTGCGCCGCAGATGGTGGTTAATGCAGAAACTCACAAATGATTGAAATGCACAAAATAAGCATCTCTGGGGGGCGCTTAGCCACCAATGGAACATCTATATCACACCTTCTCCTCTGAAGGTTCAGGGACCGAGTGGAGGAGGAGGTGGGAGATCATAAGAGCCAAAGACTGAGGAGGACCAAATGAAAACAGTGTCTTCTGGACATGGCAGAACCACTGCTCTCAAGAACACTCAGCAGTTGTAGCTGCTGTGCAAACCTGCACAGGGTCAAGCCAGTCAACATTTGCAGGTATGGGTGGGGTGGGGCTCATGTGCCCCTGCTCCTGAGGTGCTATTGTTATTATGAGGTCGTTTCTAGGGAAGGGAGAGCAGCTTTCTTCAAGGGTGTGGCTCCTGGTAGATAGGTCATATGCCAGTGAATGACCCACACCCAGGAGTATATGAGAAACACAAATTGGACTCAGTGGTTATAAAAAAAGAGAAAAAGAGAAAGATAGGACATGAGATTGAGATTGAGGTGGGTGGCAGGATCCTGGAAAAGCTAGGGGAAGAAGTAGAGATGAATATGGTAAAAATACACTACACAGGAGGCCACTTCCTAAATATAATACCAGTAGCACAGACATTGAGAGAAACAATTAACAAATGGGACTTCCTAAAACTGAGAAGCTTCTGTAAAGCAAAGGACATGGTCAACAAGACAAAATAGCAGCCTACAGAATGGGAAAAGATCTTCACCAAGCCCACATCGGACAGGGGGCTGATATCCAAAATATACAAAGAACTCAAGAAATTGGTCGTCGAAAGAACAAATAATTCAATAAAAAAATCTGTACAGCGAACTTTCAACAGAGAAATCTAAAATGGCCGAAAGACACTTAAGGAAATGCTCATCATTCTTAGTCATCAGAGATATGAAAATCAAAATAACTCTGAGATTCCATCTTATACCTGTAAGAATGGCCAAGATCAAAAACACTGATGACAACTTATGCTGGAGAGAAT
>LOEQ01008536.1:23131-34762 GCA_001685075.1 Bramus lutescens | reverse complement strand
ACAAATATCATATGTACTCACTCATAAGTAGCTTTTAGACATAAAGCAAAGAAAGCCAGCCTACAATTCACAGCCCCAGAGAAACTAGACAACAAAGAGGACCCTAAGAGAGACATACATGGATCTAATCTACATGGGAAATAGACAGAGACAAGATCTCCTGAGTAAATTGGGAGCATGGGGATCATGGGAGAAGGTGGAAGGGAAGGGGAGAGGTAGGGGATGGGAGCGGAGAAAAAAATATAGCTCATAAGAAACAATAAAATATACACTATATATATATGAAATTCCCAAATAACTAATTAAAATGTATATTTTTTAAATCTCCAAGGGCTCAGCTCTTTGCATTTCGGTACTCAGTCTTTTCTTTGTATATTCAGTGAGAGTCAGGAGTCCTGGGAGATGAAGGAATGAGAACACTGTTAGCTAATGATTTTATTAGTTGTCTTCATTCCAGACAAGTTTTCTCATGTGTAATGGCTAACATGGTCCCCTTATGTGACTAATTGATTCTAAATCCTGAAGGGTCTATGCAAGAATTTGCCAACATCTTTTATATTTGTGATACACGTAGTACTAAATACCCATATTTTGGTCAGTAATGGAAATGCATTTTTATCACCAGGCAAATGCATATTCTACTCTTGTGTGTTACTATTTGGTATAGACAGGAAGGAATAGAAAAATGAGTAGAAAGAGAAGGCAAAGCGTATGTTAATTCAATGTTTTTTGTGTGTAGAGCAGTGCCTTACTGAAATAAAAAAAAAGGAAGATCAAGCAGAGAAAGAAGAAAGCAAGGAATATGGAAAGAGGAAGAAAGGGGGAAAGTAAAGTAAAAAAAGCTTTAATTCTCAAGTAAGATGTGAAACACTGAGTAAATAAATTGCAGAATGGACACCCATGAGGATGCATCCTGAACGTCTGTATTCAGTGGGGGCTGGCTTACCGTCACTGGGAAAGGGATCTCTGCTAGTTAGCAGCACACTAATTTACGAACAAAAAGTCTGAGGGCATCTAAGGGTGAGGCACACAATTTCATAGAGTTACATAATAATTTTCCTTAAATTCTTATTCTCCCAACGATCCTGCTTACCCATGGGTAAAAACATCAGAGTCATCCAACTCATGGCTGGAGCAAGTTTCTTCCTGGAAAACTTGTTTGTGGCATTGGCATTTGAGGGGGTTACTGGCTTCTCTTGTGAGTCTTTAGCGATGGAACTCGGTGGTCCTCAGAGAGGGTGAAAGCATTGCACTCATCAACTGGGTGGATTCTGTTGGGAAATCTTCACCAAAGGTTTTGGGGATAATTTTGGAGATGTACTGATTTTATGGCAGAGAAAATCACTGTTGTTGTGACCCATCTGTATATTTTACCCCCCTTTCACGAGGCAGACCTAGACAGAAGCAATCAATGAGCCATCCATCAATGGCTCTGAGCTGGGTTTTAATTAGCATCATTCCCTGGATAACTGTGGCATCACCCTACCTCATTCCAGTGGCAATGTTACAGCTTTTGAATGGAGCTAGTGACTCATTTCATCTTTCAACTGACGTATAGACTTTAGGCAGATAAGTAAGTACCTCTTGGCTTAAGCCAGAGGACATGGTGGAACATTCCAGTTGCTTATCTGGTTCTGTCATTGGGTTTACTCCCAGTGGCACCTGTGAGCACTGAAGGCGTGTCGTAAACGGTAATGCATGTAGTAGGAAGGTACAAGGCAGCCTGGGGTTTGCCTCATTTGTGCTATGAGAAGAATATAGTCATGGAAAATACACAGGTCAAAATGGAGGCTTGTATAGGGTCAGGGCATGTTGGAAAACATCTACTGGTTAAACTGGATTGTTATATGCTGGTTTGAATTATGAGGTTGACATATTGCAAGAGCTTAGGGTCATCTTCTACTAAGTAGAAATGAAGTCATCAGGTAGCAAGATCTATAAAAATTGTTTTATGTTATTGAAATATGTGAACAACTTTTGATATCCTCTGCTTCCTGTAGAGAGTTCAGAGGTTAGTATTTGCATATTGTGAGCAAAGAGGTTGAGAGTCAAAGAGCATGATGACTTCCCCAGTCACTCATGAGCTACTGATATGGATACTTAGGTAATGAGTCATTCTTCAGCCCCAGCAGATACAGCAATCTGTTCTAAAACAGTTCCGAGGGCACATTTTCCTAACCATACAAAGCAACCAAGAACATTGGTAGCCGTATCAACTGCCCCCCCCCATGAGGTTTTCCTTGGTGTATCCTGTAAACCACAGAACAAGATGGATCACTGTGATCCTGGCAGAGTTATGTCTTTTCTGGGGCCAGCCACAAACCTACAAAGGGAGCGAGAACTTTGAAAGGACAATCTTACTGTATTTGTGAAAACATGCTGTGGGAATGCAGAGATAATGCGATCCTGTTTCTCTCCCAGTGGCATTTTTTTCAATTTTTTAAAAAATTTTTTGTTGTTGTTTTATTGGAAAAACTACTGAAAGTAGAAATAAAAAGTAACTTTTCAAGGTTGTATTTCCAAGTTCAATTCACTTCCTAAATTAGGGTCTGGGTTCTTTTTGCACTTGGTCTTGAAAACAGTTTGTTATTTTTCCTTCTTTCCTAAAATATATATTTATTTTTATTTCTGTGTGCATTGGGATTTTGTCTACTTGTAAGTCTGTGTGAGGGTATGGGGCCCACTGGAACTAGAGTTACAGATAATTGTGAGCTGCCATGTGGGCACTGGGAATTGAACTTGGGTCCTCTGGAGGAATAGTTAGTGCTCTTAACTGTTCTTAAATGGGATTAGCAATATGTTTTCAAAAAGATACAGGAAAAAAATGAGAAGATAAAAGGTAAGAACTTCCTTCAATGGGGGATAATTCTATATTAATGTTGGTAACTTTCCTTCAGCTTTGTTGACATAAATATAAGTAAACATGATTTTCTATGATGATTTAACCCATCTTTTATAATCTTGCTCCTTACTTGTCTTCTATTGTTATGTGACAGCGTTCCTTGTCTCATAAGTCCTTCAAAGGTAACCTTGCCTGCTCTCGCGTGAGACCAGCAGATCTCCATGCAGCAAGCATCCACAGAGTTGCGCAGCGCACCGATGGAGCGGACATGGGCAGAGCGATGGTAGTTAGACTGGGATTTGGGTTACTGCCTCTGGCACTGCTCCTACCCACGCAGATTTAGTGCAACCAAACATCTGTTGCACAGTTTTCAAGTAACCAGACTATCTCTACTGCCCCAAATCCAACTAATGCCACCAGCAGAGCAGGTGGCAGTGCCCTAGTCAACAGCCGGGTCTTCTTACCGTTTCACTTTCTCTTCTACATATTTACTGTTAGAGACTCAGGCCAAGGAACGTCTCTACTTCCCCATCTTCTAGACCCACCCCAAATGTTAACCACAAGTCCAGTGTGACCCGGAAGAAACAGGTCCACATCAAATTTGCTACTACCACACCTCAACAGAAAACACTGAGAATTCATGTGAAGGGCTTGACAGACGGTGAGTGCCAATATTGAATCTGCTGGAGTTTTACGATCATGATGGAGATAACAGCCAGAGCTGACATGTTCCTTGAATGTGGCTTAAGAAATGTGGACACTTAAACCTCTAACTTGAAATCAACGTAGGTTTTATGTAGAGATGATGATGGGAGGTAGGACGGAGATTCCGTTTTCATTGGCTCATTCCACCTATAAGGCCATAACACGATTAAGTGACCTTAAGAAGCTTCTCTGATGCTATTTATGTCTATGTTGGAAGAAACTACCAGGTATTATTTTAAATCCTCATTGTATTGTTTCCTTAGTACTAATTTAATATGCTAAGCTCTAGGTAAAGTTCTACATGTTGAGCTGTTCTCTTTGGAATTGAACATTTTACCCACTCCAGTGACTTTAGGTTTGGTGTTATATTTGACCCTTATTAGTATTTGAAATGTGCCAGGCAACAACGGATTGGAATCCACCCCCAAATCCAGCCATCATTAAATACATCTTATTTCAAAAGTCAGATAGTAGGTATTTTCCATCATCTTTTCTTCACTCAACAAGTCTGCCAGACTCCCTTATGTAAACTGGGTCCAGAGAGCAGAATTACGTTGACCTCAGCCAATTTCAAAATGCTGCTTTTTTTTTTCTGCATATGTTGAGGGGTTTTCATAACTTAAAGTGTGATCTGTTAGGAAGGAAAATTTATGAATCTTGAGATTCTAAAGGCAAATTGCAAAGGAACCAAAGCCATAAACCAAGCATTTAGGACGTGAAGCCTGGAAGCTAACTTGCATTGAATTCACAGTCTTTTATACAATTACTGTAAATACTCTTTTGTAAAAGCAGAGAAACAAAACAATGGATCAGAATAGCCACATTTGGAATACTTTGGTTATCAGTTCATATTTTTAAATAGTTTGACATTGGTCCTGTGCCTGAAAGGGAGCTTGGCTTTACCTTGTGTTTTCCCAATGCCTTGATACACAATCCCTTCTAAAACATAGACATTCCTTGAAAAAAAAAACTTTTGTTTGCATGGACACACACTGATGCTTACACATTCTGGGATCTAATATGGCCACAGTAGTCTTGATAACCAGTCATTTTCTCCACCTTTAGAAACCTGCCTGGGAACAAGGAGATCTCACAAACCCAAAGCTACTGTGTGTGTGAACGAACACTCCCTTTGGCCACGTACCCGAATGCTGTACATCTATTTGATTGTATATTGTGTTTGTATCTTCTCATGTTATGGAATTAATTTACATTGAATGCAAAATGTAAATAAAGGAAAGAAATGGCTGAAATAAAGTACTTCAAAGATATTAAATGCCAACAAAACACCCATCCATATAGTTGTTTTATAATTATTTTATGACCACATTATTAAGTATTTGGGTTTTTTATCATTGTACTCCCTACTCTAGCTGCACTTCAATGAGCAGCTTTGCATGTTATTTTCAAAAGTTAATAACTATGTTATTCTTTAAGAATTTCATCCATGTATATTCAACGCTATATGACCATAAGCACTCCCACTTACACCTTTTGGTTTGTTCCGCATTCCTCCAGCACCCTCCTCTTTAGTTTCATGCCTTTTTTTTCCTTTTGATAACTGACCAAGCCTGATTAGAGCCACCCATGTGCGGTTGGGTGTGGGACCATCCACTGGCTTGCTGGAAACCTACAGGCAGTCACACCCTCACAGAGGAATGATTTTTCCTTCCCCCAGCAGCTATCTCCCACCAATGGCTTCTCACTAAGGGAGGGAGCCTAAAGCTCATCTCCCTCTTCTTCCTCAACCCCTGCATTTTGGTCAACTTGATTTGTGCACTTACCCAAAGCTGTGTGATTTCAGGAGAGCAATAGCCCTGCCATTTGTAGAGGACAGGATTTTACAGCCCTCCTTTCCATCCTCTGGCTCTTACGTTCTTTCCGCCTCCTCTTCTGAGATGTTGTTCAAGACAAGATAGTGGTAAGATGTTAACAAAGATGCTCCACGTAGGGCTGAACACTCAGTTTCTTCTTTCCAACTTTTTGACCAGTTATTTGCCTACAAATTTTGCGTTCAGACATATTCACACATGTGCACATGCACGCATGTGCATGCACACACACACACACATACACACACACACACACACACAGGAATAATAGTTAATCTTGGTTGGCAACTTGGTAAGACTTAGAATCACTATGAAAATGAACCTCTGGGCATATATAGGAGGGGATTTCTAAATGAGGCTGGTTAAGGGAAGTGGGAGAAAATACCCTGCATTTCACATTGGTGTTACCCATCCATGGCCTGGGGTCCTCGACCGGATTAAAAAGAAGTAAGTTGAGTATAGAGATATTCAGCTGTCTCTGCTTCCTGACTGTGGATACAGTGTGCCTATCTGTCTTATGCTCTTGCTGCCTTAACTTCCCCTCAAAGTGTGGACCAGAGGAACCCATTCCCTCCCTAAAAAAGAAAACTAACACACACACACACACACACACACACACACGCACACACACACATGATTTAAAGCACTGGAGGTTGAATGCAGAGCCTCACATGTGACCTCTGAGTACAGTCCTAGCCATCTGTCTCATTAGTTGCCCAGACCAGGCTTGTACTCTATAGTCCAGGCAGGTCTTGAATTTACAATCTTCCAGCCTCGGCTTCCAGAGAAGCTAGGATAACAAGCACGTGCCACTGTCAAACCTGCCTTAATAGATTGGTCTTGTCATAAACAATTAGGCTTAGGTGTCCTAGACTGGAGAAACATGTAATAAATGGATACCTGAACGTTCTGTACAGAAGTGTAGTAAGCTTAAACCTGTATAAAACTGAAGGTTTAAAGCCCATTATTGCACTGACATGTGGGTCTTTTAGCTAATGGCATTGGTAAAGGTCAAATGTTATTCTCTCCTCTATCCTGAAGCTTCATGCTCTGAAAGACCATGGGAACTCGGTGGCAAGGATGAACAGAATTCTTTAGCAAGTTACTCTCTGATCAGTCAGACAGTTATTTTTAGCTGGCTTCTTCGTGGCAGTGCTGAGAAAAATATGCAGGGGAATTTTCCACTTTATAATAGGCAGCTACCACAATTTCATCATCATTGGAGCAATAGCTCAGTTACATATTAAAACCTTAGGTCTGCTGAATAAATATACTTAGTGCCCTGAGGCTCCTTTGGAAAGTACGGGGATGACAGAATATACCTTCTCTCCTTCCCTCAGCTCTCCACTTCTGGTTCTTGCATTTCTCGGGCAAAATATCTACTTGATGGGTTTAGGGTGTGGTGCATTTACAACACAAGGCAGTCACTCCTCTTCTCCAGGAAGGAAATTTAAAAATTATCAGCCGCTAGTGAGTTTGTACCAGAGCACAGCAAGCAGGGGTGAGTACCGAGTCATGTGGCAGACTAAAGACTCCACTTAGTGAGTCTTGGTTGCTGCCCTACCCATGAGCAAATTCCTTACTTCCCAACATTGCTAACTGTGCAGGAAAATGGGCCGACTCTACAGAGAATTTCTGGAAGGATTTTGCTGTATCAAAAGCTATTGAATATACATGAGTTTTGACTCCACAATTGCATATTTTGGGTTTCTCTTAAGAAAATCAGTAGGAATATGTGCAAAAATTCATGCAAAATGCTTTTCACAGTTCCAGTGATAGCAAGTAAGTAAATGACTTCTAACAACCTCTGAAGGTAGACCGTGGCTAAACATGTAATAAAGATAAAAATGATGGAAAATAAGTCTCTGACCTCTGAATGGCGAGCACATGATTCTTTTTTTGCAATAATTATATATTTATATTTCAACAGGGTATGCTAACTTATTCTTGTGCATATGGGCATGCATATTTGGTAGTCATCTGGTAGTCACAGGACAACTTTTTGGAGTTAAGCTTCTTTTCACTGTGTGTTCCTGGGATCAAAGTCATGTTCTCAGGCCTGGGTGGCAAACACTGTCACCCACTGACCCATCTCAATAGCTCTATGGCAAATTTTAAGGTAATAAGCCTAAAAAAACAATTTTTTTTTACTGTATTTTGCTTTATAGAATTTCTCCAGCTTCCAAAAAACACAGTGGGTGATTTGTATATTCAGCTTAACAATCATAATTCGTTTTGTGGTAAAAATCTTTTGAGTAAAACATGGACCCTTTAATCATTATATTAATAGCATTTTAGAGGTTCAGGAGAGAGATGTTTCTGAGGCTCACAAATGCACAGTTATTAGATTGTTATGTAGCCCCCCACCCCAAAGCTACCACCAACTCCAGTACATCATGACACTTTCTCCTTGGGATCCTTCTCAGCGTAAGTCAGAGAGGCTGGCATCTATTTGCCACCTCAGGAAGCTGACACATGCCATTTAGCTGTCCCAATGCTGGAGAGTGTTTGCTGTGCTTCTCCACCGAGTATTCTTTTCAGGGAAGTCAACTAAAATAAGAGGCTTAGCATTCCATTAAGGAAAGTCCTCTGGAGAAGATGCAGCAAAGGCTCCAGAATATTTAAATAAGTCAGTGTAGCAGTGCGGTGGATGTCATACGTGGCAGACATGACAAATTGGGAACATTTTTGTGGTACAGCCAATCTGTCACTGTGCACCTGTCAACTGTATACACCTAGAACATTTACGTGGCTTCTCAGGGTTCTAGTCACATTCTCAGGCTTTTAGAAGAATCTGTGTCCTCATTCAGCCTGGGTTTCCGTGCATAAGCCTTAGTTGAGCCAGTCAGTTTTGAGGAACTCAGTTAACAACGGGACAAAGCAATGCAGAGTTGGCTTGAAAATGCTAGTGTTTGAAAACACCATCGTATCCTAAAAGACATGAGGCTCTTAACAAACAAACAATTTATGCTCTAAGAACAAATTTGCTTTGGCGGAACAGAATTGTCCTTACTGAACTGAAAGCTTAGCCATGGGAAGTGGACTGATTCTGTATGTGGATTATCTCGCAGCAGCAAGACTTACAATAAGTGAGGTTTACCGGCTTCAGGAATCCACAGTGGGAAATTCCTACAGGAACTTCTGAGCCCTCATTGTGGCTACATTAATAATCAGAATCGTATTACAGTGAAGGGCAGGTGGAGAGCAGCCAAAACCCCAACTTCCTCAAGCAGCTGAAGTGACAATGTGAAATAATCAGGAGCAATCTCTTGTAGAACACCTAACAACAAATTCTTTTGGCCACAAGACATGCCCATTTAAGCTCAAGCCAGAGGTTGATGGCAGCACTGAGGGTCTTCCTTAAGCATACTCCATTTTGTTTTTCAAGATGAGGTCTCTCCCCAAATGCTCACCCAGAGGTCTCTGTACTCTGACTCCCTTTCATGTTCTGTATTCCATTCACTGTGACAACGTTCATTTAGTTATTGAAACCTGCACATTTAGGGATGTTCTTTGTGTCCCCTTCCTTCATATTCAATAGCCAGTGAATACGAATTTTCAGTTCTAACACATATTCCCCTAGTGCGTCTACCTCTGACCATCTGCACCGTGCCTGCACAGTCTATACACGTTCTGCTTACTATCTTACTATGTTCCCCTTTGGATTGGTTGCTTTCTTGTTACTATGACCAATACTTGACATGACCCAACTTAAGAGAAGAAAGATCATGACAGTGAAAGAAATAACAGACAGGAAGGGACTGCGCTATCAAACTCTGAGGCCGCTCCCTATGGACTCACTTCCTCCAGCATGACTCCAGCTCCCAGTGGAAACTACACAGCCAACAGCTGAGGACCAAGGGCTCAAATACACGAGTCTACGGGCACATTTCCCACCCCTCACAGTGATCAGGAATCCTTTTACAATATGACATCAGAACACACCACTCCCCTCGTAAACTCATCTAGTGGGATCCTATTCCATCCCACTTAGTACCACAAGAGAGGTCCTCTTCAAGGCCAATGAACTGTTGGAGTTAAGCCCTGTTGGAGTTACCCCAATCCACCTTTCTTCATTTACTCCAGCCCACTTTCTCCATTGTCCTTCCTGCCTCACATACGATCCCACCATAAGGTCATTGTGTTGGCTTCTTCCTCCCTGTTGGATGGTGCTTCCATCAGATGTCTGCTCAGCTCACTCCTTTACCTCCCTCAGGTCTCTGCTCAATATCATCTTCTTCTCCTGACCACCTTGTCCAAACCAGCCTCTGGATCACTCTCTTCCTACCACCTTGCTTCGTTCTTTCCCATTACACTTTTACTGCTTGCTGTTAGATTCCTTGAGCTTTGTTTTGCCTCCTGCGCTGTATCTGCTACAGTCTAACTGGTATGTAGGTAAAGACTATCTTCTGCATAGTTTCTGGCACAAATTAGGCATCAATAAATCTATGCTGAGTAAATGAGGTACCATGGATATAAAATAAAGGGTTACTCTCTTTCTGTATAAGCACACACACACACACACACACACAATTTAGATTTACCTATTTTGCGTGTATGAGTGTTTTGGTTGGTGACTGCAGAGGACAGAGGAGGACATCAGATCCCTGAAACCAGAGATGCAGACAATTATAAGCCACTATATGGGTGATGGAAATTGAACTCAGGTCCTTTGCAAGATTCCTGAGCCCTCTGTCCAGGCCTCTCTGGATATGTCCTGTTAAGTAGTATCTGTCTGTCCTCCAATGTCAAAAGTATCTCAGGCTACGATGTCCAAGAAGAGGGAGTAATGGAAACTTTGACTGTAAGAGAAACTAACAAACACTTTATCAAAACCATTTATGCGATGGGCTTGGGTGAAGAATGGGAAGCAGCTCATAACAAACACAGAAGAAAGAAGACCAGGCCCCCAATGGAGGACTCACAGATGTCATTGTACTATTTCTGGAGGAATGTGACTACCAGTGACTTACCACAACTGTGTTTCTCCTGAGGGGGTTACCAGACATGGTAGGCCCACCCTCTTCTCATTCCTCAGCTCATTCTGCCTTCTCCCAAGAGTTTCTTCAAAGTCTTACCTTGCTGGCTTCTGGCAGATGGCTTTCTAGGTCTTACAGAGCAACCTTGACATTTCTGTCATCTGTGTGAGACTGGAAACACTCTTCCTGACTTCCCCTTGTACTGCATTGATGGAGACTTTTCTGCTGCGGACCTCAGTAGAAGCCAAGTGGATGGGAGAACCAAGGAAAGTAGATGCCTTCCCAATCAGGATGAAGACTATAGAGAGGAGTGGGCTGAGTTTTCTTTCCCCCTTTTTAATGACAGTCCGAGCTGGGTGACTTCTCAATCAGGGCAGAAATGGAGTGGGACTGAGGGGAATGGCTTCCCTTAGTTGTTGATTTAGCCAGGTGTCTAAATACTTTAACGACCGAGCTAAATGTCCAAACACTTTAACAACCTATTTATTGAATCTAAAGACTCCATTTCTGAGATGACAACACCAGTGATCACTGGACTGGTTGTTTGTGCTATTTGGTTTCAGCAATAACACCCAGGAATTCATAGTAGAACTGACCTTATGTATTATGTGACTTGCTACCAACGTTTTGGCAATCTTTTACTGATATGTTTCTTGGTTCTAAAAGACAGAAGGGGCTTAGTTGGTAAAGTGCTTGTCCTCTAAGCATTAAAACATGAGTACATATAATCAGTAACCAAATAAAATGCCAGACACAATGGAGCATGTCTGCAACCTCAGTACTAAGGGAAGGAGTGAGACAGGTAGACCCTGAGCTTGTTGTACAGACAGTCTAGCCAACTGCTGAGCTGCAGGTTCACCTCACCCAAAAAATAAGGCAAGGAGACACCGAGGAAGACATCTGACATTGCCCTCTGGCTTCTTCATATGTGTACACACACATGAACATGGATACTATAACATACACATATATAAATTGGCACATGAGCCTATTAAGGTTTAGTATAGGATCACATATATATATATATATATTTATGTAACATTTCCTTAGAGAGGTAATATGCTAGCTACTCCTTGCAAGAAGCTTATGAAATATTGCAAAAATATTCTTTATTTTGGTGTTTTCTTCAAGATGCTTGCAACTCCCCCCATGCCTTGCTCTGAATATCCTCAGAGTAATTTTTTTTTACTTTTTCTTTTTATAGCAATGACAATATTTTTAATTATCTGCAGCTCTTATAACCAGGACACTTTGATTTTCTTGAGTGTGGCAT
>LOEQ01008536.1:2304-23118 GCA_001685075.1 Bramus lutescens | reverse complement strand
CCAGGACTGTATGAACTAGCAGCATCATGGATTTATGTGTCAAATCTTTTCTTCTAGAATGAACAAATCACAAAGCTCAAAAATATGCATTGTGTTGTAGAAAAGGCTTCTTTTTGTGAAACCAAAGAGCTGAGCTGTCCTCCTGGGATTTTTGGAGTAATCGTTTGGCCTGAGCATGGAGGATGTTTCTTTTATTCACAATTGCCCTTAAAATAGCTCTTTCTAAAGGAATTTTTTTTTGAGATATCTGTTGTAGGCATTCCTCTCTGGAGTCAAACATTGTTACCTTCAGCTCCAGCTTTGATCTGAGTCCTTGCCAACACCCATGCTGCAAATGGCTTGCTCAGTGTCGGCCTTCTTTTCAGCTCCTAGATCTTTTCTGGGCTGGGGGAGAATGTTGGAGCACACCACTTCTCCTACCACTGAATAAAACTATTGGAAGCTACTGCCCAGGAAGAAATCTTCCAGTAATAAAGGGTTTGAACCAGTGCACAGAGTGCTATCTCTCATCCTCCAGGGGGATTATTTTCAACGGCTGCTATTTACCCTTCCCCCTCAGGAGTTTCCAGTAAAGTCAACTTCCCAATGCCCACAGATGACCTTGGATGACCTAGGAAGCTATTTATCTCTCTTCCTGTCTGTCTTCCTGCTTCCTGAGATGACCTTACAACTAAATTATCTACACTTCCAGTGCTTTCAAGGGAATCCAAGCTTAGATGCCGAGACCCAAGAGTTTGTTTGAAGTACTCATCACAGTAATTCATTTAGCTGTCATCCTTTATGAAAGTGTAACCTTTTAATTTAGTTTTAATTATTTTTTTCTGAGACAGAATGCTGCTTTGTTGCCCAGGCTGGTGTACACCTCTTGGGCTGGAATGCTCTTCCCATTTCCTATCTCCGAACAGTTGTGTCTGCACGTATATGCAGGGCTATTTTATTTGATGACATTTATAATACGTTGGATATGATTAGGCCTAAATAGAAACTGTAGCTTACGTTCCTCTCTGAAAGAAGTTAGGTTAATGTGTAGGTTAATGATGTCTAGTAATGTGATCTATTCCACAATTAGATAATAAACCATTGTGGAGGAAATGAGGAACAAGACATTGACCTAGGGAGGAGGTCAGAAGCTTCACCTCTGGTCCTCAGGGCCTACACCAGCAATGTCTTATGTCTCTCTGACCTCCATGACCTTCGGCATTAAGGTATTGAGCCAGATAGACTTCAAGCTGTTCACCTTTGGGTAATTTATAGTTTGGCCTTGTTCAAGGGAATAAAAACAAAACCCAGATGTGAACACTTTTACTGCATTCATAATTCATCAAAACAGTCCTAGAGTGGGCAGAGGAATTAGTGTAATGAATGACATCAGGGCACAGGGAGGCAATAAGCTACTAACCCTATTTATACCTTTACTAAAACAACAGACAAAATGACCCAAGATGTAAATAGAGTAGAAATGGAGTTTATAGGCAAAAAGGAATGCTAAGAGTGAAAGAAATAGTTCACAGGGAATGTGCCCACTTGTTGGTTTTCTAATACCAAGTGATTAGCGCTGAAATCATGTACACATAAATACACTGAACAGAATAAGCAGGTGGTATTCCTATGTTTAGAATATAGATGAGCTCACTAAAAAATGAGTTTATGATTTTGAGAGAGAGACATAGCAAGGGAGGATAGGATAGAGCAAGGATAGGGAAATTATATAATTATATTTTAAGTAAAAAATATCACAATCTACAAAAAAAGGATAAAAGTGTAGTTTATGTAGAATCTCACTAAAGTTTAAAAAAAATACCATGAAAACTGTCCACGAAGTCTTTGTCTTTGGTGGGTCATGTCTATTTGAAATTTGAAGGTAGCTCTAAAATTTTATTTATAGCAACAACTAGTACTGAATTAAAATGTGAAATTATCACAGTCTTACATAAACAGTCATATAGGTATCTTCGGAGTCTTTGTAACTAATGATGATGTTCACATTCTGATAAAAACGTGTGTACAAACCCTCTTTTCTTACAAAGGTAGTTTGGTTGTGCTCTTTGTCTTGTTACTTTCTGAGACATTTATGTTTTCGCTAGTGTGACCATCAGTGGATCGGCTGTTCTGGGATTCTCTCAGGCCAAACTGATGATAACCAATGACCAATTGGCTTTAACATCGCTGGTTTCAAACTAGTCCTTGACATAACATTTAACTTTCACCACCTTTCACACACTTCTACCTTTGGAACCAATGCTGCCCCAGTAGCACCTGGAAAAAACCCTAGCACGGAGGACAGAAGGTGACTCAAGTGCTTCTAGTATTTAAGGTCAGTAGGGATTTAAAAAGGTCGTCTGGACAAAAGACCCCTTATCTCTACAACTTCTTGCAGTCAGTGTCCATGATTCTCCTCTGAAATAACCCTGGGGACAGGAGTATACCTCAGTGGTAGAGTGCTTGCCTAGTGTGTACAAGACCATGGGTATAACCCTTAGCACTAAAAAAGAAAGAAAGAGGCCTGGTGGTGGTGGTGGTGGTGCACACTTTTAATCCCAACACTCAGGAGACAGAGACAGGCAGATCTCTGTGAGTTAGAGGCCAGCCTGGTCTAGTTCCAGGACAGGCTCTGAAGCTACCGAAAACCCTGTCTCAAAAAGCCAAAAAAATAAAAAGAAAGAAAGGAAGAAAATTTTAAAGTAATTGTATGCAAAACACCTCTGGTCCTTGTCATTATAGTCCTTAACCAAATTACCACACACACACACACACACACACACACGAAAGAGAGACAGAGACTAAGGCAGTGAGAGAGAGAGATTTTGCTTACAACCCAAAGCTTTCTATTTTTACGTCTAAAAATGCTCAAGTCAGGTCAGACCAACAGCACCAAGTCAAAAACACTCCAAGCTTCAGTTCATGCTTTGGTTCATCTTTGTCTTACATGCAACATTGTCCTTCACTCAATTGTTGATGACAGTGGCTCTCGGGAAGATCTGAGATCTCCGTGTATGTGTATCCTGTTTAGCCCATCATCACTTTTCAAGTCTGAATCTTTTTATGTTCTTAGATGGCTTTTACATGCCAATAGTAGAGACACTCATAGAGCCATACGTAGTCTGAATGCTACTGATAGCAGACATCTGGATTTCATGTAAAAATATGTAATAGTGAGAGTCAAAGAACTTATTTTTGAGATGCTGAATGAGGGGAATCCTGAGTACTTTCCAAGAACTATACATGTGATATGACTAGCAGAGAACCCAGATGTGTCCAGGGGTATGAATAGTGAAAGAAGCACACAAGGTTACATGCACACCCGAAAAAAAAAAAACTAATAGCAAAAACTGTCAACAGCTTAACACTTACAGTGAATGAATAAACCATAGTTTTCCCCAAAGTGACCGAAGGCTGTGGGTCCTTAGTGATCACATTCTGGAACAGGATGTGGAAAGCTGTAAAACTCTAGAGAGTAAATAGTTTATGCTTTTCAGGCAACATAGTACTTCTCAAGTGCTGACCTCCACGACGGATGTCCTGAGGCAAAAAAGTGTGGTGTGTGCCAGGAAAGCTTTATGCACAAGGCAGGAAGTGAGCTGAATTTGCTTTAGGGGTAGGGCATAGTTTATAGACCCCTGATTTTAAAAAATGTTTAGTTTCTGGGAAAATGCCTTAACATATTGATTTATATTATATATTAAAATAGGATATATTTTTAAAGCTAAGATGTATCACTGAAAAAGTTATTAGAAATCTAATAAAATATAAACAAGTATTCATTGTGGTTCCTTTGAGACTAGGGTTCTCACTCGCAAAGACTTTTGTCCTCTAGAAAATTGACAATTCGTTTGTCACAGTTGGGGGTGGGAGACAGTGGGAGACAGTGGTTGTTTCTATAGTAGAACCACCAGTGAGGCCTCTCAGCAATCTATAACGCCCAGGACAGTTCTGATAGCAAGGACTTATGCCTCACCAATGTGAAGAGTGGTCCATTGAGAAGCCCTGGACTAGGGTGGCTCTGAAGGGTCATTTTCCTCCCTCCCTCCCTCCCTCCCTTCCTTCTTTCTTTCCTTCTTTCCCTTTATTCTTTTTCTTTTCTCCCTCCCAGCACACGTACATAACAGTCTCCATATGGGGCATAGGAAGACTGATATTATAAAAGAGAAGAAATGATAACTTTGGTCCAGAGGCTACATTTTTAGAGATAAAACCATAGAGCACTTGTTACCACAGTTGTTTTAGATACAAGTAGAAAAGCTGCAGTTTCTAGTGTGCTTCTGTACTCGGTTTGATACTCCTGAGGCACATGTCATGGTCTATGCTACTATGATCATATTTGTTTCCAAGTAGACAGGACAGATACTGAGTGTCATTGTTGTGGGTTACCTCTTGAAGCTAAAGTTAGATTTTTGAAGATGAGTGAACTGAAATGCAGTCACGTGTTTCTTAACAGTGGAGCAAGGTTCTGAGAAAAACATAGTTGGGAGATTCTGTTGTGCACAATGGAGTCCTTACATGATTCTAGATGTGTCGCTGATGTTTTGGATCAAAGTACAGTCTGTTGCTCCTAGGTCATGAACCCACACAGCACGTGACTTTATTGAATACTGTGGACAAGTGTAAGTATTTGTGTTCTTAAGCATAGGACAGATGCCATAAAAAGGTGCTATAAAAGGGAAAAGATGATAAACTTGTAAGGGACAGGTGCCATGACCGGAGCTCACAGGGCTGGCAGTCACCCTGCCCCTGAAAGAAGGTGAAGGCCTTGGACACTACTATTTACTTTTGCAGAGTTTAGAACCACCATATACTAAATTTTCAAAGTTTTTCAGGAGTAAATTTGACACTATGACATTTTTTACTCTGTAAACATTTGCATTTTTCAAACCTTAGGACTTTGGCAAAGAAACATTGCTCACAATGCAAAGACACTGGAGGACTGTGCAGAAATAGTTTCTTCCTTTATAACATTTTTCTCTCTCCATTATTATTATTGCTTCATTTCCAAACTTGGCTGTGGAAAGGTGAGACATGAGCGTGCACCTTCACCCACTCTCTAGGTTCCCCTTCTGAGGGCTGTAATCCTAATCCTCACCACTCCCTTTGAGCAAACCTGGTTGGTATTCCCCAAATACTCACCCAGCTTTACTATAAACAGACAAAGTCCACACGAGTCATTTGCAGAGCTTTGCAGCTGAGCCTTGGCACCAGTCTTACGTCTAGCTCTTTGATTACAGTCTGGGGGGTAAGTCAGGTACATATGAGAGTTCACTTTTGTCTTGAGTGTTGTCGAAATCCTCATATTCTGACTTAAATTTTTTTAATGGAGGTCTTGTGCTTGCTCTATGCCAAGAACCGTGATTCCATCAGCAAGTGCCCAATAAGTTGTCCTCTGTATGAACCTGGGTTCATTTGCCTCTTGTCTTTGGTCTCACAGCACCTGGGACTTGGTCCTACATCATGGGGTTAGGTTTATCTGGAGCACTTTTGTATTGCCTACTTTCCTTGGTATGGGTGACAAGAATCCTTGACAACTTAAGGGAGGAGAATTTATTTGGAAACACAGTTTTAGGGGACATAGAACATTACAACATGGCAGCTGAAATGACTCCGCAGTGGCAGGAACTCGAGGCATGGCTTGTTCACATCTTAGCAGGTCAAGAAATAGAAAGTTTAGGGTAAAACAAGAATACTGACTTCAAGGCCATTTCTCAGAAACCCATTTCTACTGCTTAGACCACAGTCTCAAAAGTTTTGCAACTTTCCAGACGTCCAAGTGTTTGAACACAACAGTTTGTGAGATGCCTTAGTCAGTATTCTATTTCTGTGAAAAGATACCATGACTATGGCCAGTCTTATAAAGAAAAGCATTTAACTGGGGCTGGCTTACAGTTTCAGAGGTTAAGTCTGTTATTGTCATGGTGGGGAAACATGGCCACACACAGACATTTAAGGTGCTAAAAAAAGATCTGATAGTTCCACGTCTAGACTATCAGGAAGCAGGAAGAAAGAGAGAAAGTCACTGGGCCTAGTTTGGGCTTTTGAAACCTCAAAGTACATCCCCAGTGACACACTTCCTCCAACAAGACCATACCTCTTAATCCTTCCAAATAGTGCCACTGCCTGGACATTTAAATATATAAGACTATGGGAGACATTCTTTCCAAACCATCACATGGGAATACATTTGACATCCAAACCAAAGTATCTATCCTGGACCAGGGTCAGCAATGTTGCTGTATTTTGCCTCCACACCCTGGCCTATTGGAAGGACTTGGGGAGCAATAGAATCCTGGAGTTTTTGTCCTCCATGACAACAGTGTTTTATTCTGAAGTACCTTATGAAGGATTGGGTAGTTTTACAGTTTCGTTCTCTCCCTTGCTCACTCTCTCTCTCCCATATAAGTGGTACACCTTAAGATAACTATGAAAATTACATAATAGTAAGCACATAAGTCAGTAGCACTGAACCAATAATTATCAAGTCTCATGCACTTCACATAGCTCTATATAGTACTGTAATCACTAACAGAACAGTAAGTTTTTCTATATCAGCATCATCACTAACACACAAGTGTGGCTAAGATGTTAAGAAAACCATGGCATTACTAGGCAATAACATTTCTGCTGTTTCCATATATTGTACAGGAGCACCATCAGATAAGCATTGAATATGATACGTAACTGTATAGTTACATAGAGTTAAGAGGAGGCATACAGAATGGGTTAATCCTGAGACCAGAAAGGAAAACTGGGAGGGAGGAAGAGTAGAATCCTTGCTAAAAACCTACTAATTTCTGTGAAACATTTTATCATTCCAATTTATGAGAAGGAGATCTGAGAGCCAGCTATCTTTTTTTTTTTTTTACTTTCTTTCTAAGTCACATAGTTAGGAAGCATGCAAGATTTGCATCTATATGATTGGACATCTTTTCAAGTGTGAATATAGAATTTTAACTTGGAAATTTCTTGGTGATCAAGAAGGAAGTCTGGGAATGTTTGAATTTGACATGGTGAAGGGAAGTTTCTAGCTTCCCTTCAAGCTGAAGCTCAGAATGCCTCTTATGCTGCCCCAGACAGGGGCACCATCCCTTGCTCTACCACAGATCTGGATTTCTCTTGGATGTGGTACTTTCCAGACTCTATGATGGTCTATGTCTTCATTCGAAGGTCTCCTCTCCTAGAAATGCATTGTCTTTAGTAGGAATCAAACAGACATCATGGCTCCTTGCTCTCATAATATGTTCCCTATTAAACTGTCTTGCATGTGATAGAGGCAGAATCCATGCAGCTTTGAAAGGAACTTCCTCCTTCCTAAAATGTGTCATGGAAATTCACCAGAGACAGAAGATGCTGGGTGTACACAGGGTATGGTTATCGTGCCAAGTTAATATTCACCTATCATAGACACTGAAGGAAGTCATGCAATGTCTAGATGATCATTTTGTTAGCAATTCTATTAATGTTTTAAGTAAAACGTATGTGTCACATACTGCTTTTAAAGATGCTTACACTGAATGCAGGCCTCAGCTTTCAGCTGTCTGTATATAGACACCCATAAGCTCCTTCCATAGAAGAGATACTTGACAAATTTATTTGGGAGAATGTGGAAAACAAGACCCTGATATTCTACTATATGTAGGAATCAGAACTTGTGACAGTTGTGTCCAAGTTATTTGAAACGAATAACTTCCTGAGACTTCCCCCACTACTCTCAAAAATCCAGCCAAACAAAGAAGAAATCCTGACGATAGCTTTTTGTCAAAGGAAAACTTCAATCAAAGTTATTTTGAAAAATAAGGAAAACAAATGAACATTTTAAAATCATGTTCAATGTCCTTAGTGGTCAAGAAAATGCAAGTGAAAACTGCTTTGAGATTCCATCTCTCTTCAGTCGTTAAGGCTGATATCAAGAAAGTAATATAGCAATATCTTCTCAACTTATTTCAACTAGTGCTGGAAAATATATGAGAGGAAAGCTCTTGTTCACTGGTGAGAATGCAAACGTGTCACTATGGGGAAATTAATTCAAAAATTACTGAGAAAAGTAAAAACAGAACTATTATGTGACCCAGGTATACCCTCTTGGCTTTATAGAAGGGACTCAAAGAGCTGCCACAGGGATATATGTATATACATACATCCATGTTCAATGGTGCACTATTCAGATGGTCAAGAAATGGGAGCTGCCTGGATGTCCATAAAATATGACTAAGTAAGGAAAAGGTTACACACACCATACACATGTGCGTACATCAATTTTATGTAGCCATAAATAAAAATGAAATCATGACATTTGTGCTATAATGTATGCAACTGGAAATCATCATGTGAAGTGAAATAGGGTAAACTCAGAATGACAAATTTTGTATGTTTTCTCTCCTACTTATCTCAGACCCAAATCTGAAATGACAGCTCTTTTTTGTGCCTATTTAGACATGAGAAAGAGGGAAGCAGACAGGAGATGACAGGAGTGGAGGGCACAGGAAAGCTGAGCATAGACATCAAGGCCCAATGAATAGTGACAATAAGGAGGCTTTGTCAGCTGTGGCAGACATCAGACACTTGCAGACAGGGCACTCCTTTGCCGTTGTCATCTTTATTGAGGTTTAATTGGCATACCATAAAAACCAGCAGCTAAAGCTGCACGATTCAGTGCATTTTAGTATATTCCCCAGGCTGTGCAACCTTTATCAGTATCTGTTTTTGGATAAAGAAGAACAAATTGTCACAGATCCATCAGCATTCTCTTGCTTTCTGCTTTCATTCCCTCAGCCTTGCGCTGGACAATCCCTGCATTGCCTCTCAGCTCTTACTTCTAGGTCCAAACAGTTCACACTGAAGGAATTGCATGTGGGTAGCCGTTCCTAGCACAGGGCCGCTTCCACCTAGGACAGTGTTTTCTTAGGTTCGTGCGTTTTGTTGTTTCTATTGCCTTGAAAGACCCTCAAGTCAGGATCTTCAAGGGTGAGAGATCCCCTTCCCCAATATTCAAGTCCTGGTGGATGCAATCAGCAAGAGGCTTTATTGATATCGCTTACACGAGCTCGTGGGCGTCCAGTCAGGCAGACTGGGCACCATAAGCAGGCTTTTCAAACAGCTTTTATAGAGTGTAAGGGTTTCAAGAACAAGCAAGCATGGTAACAGCATACAGCATTCCNTGAAAGACCCTCAAGTCAGGATCTTCAAGGGTGAGAGATCCCCTTCCCCAATATTCAAGTCCTGGTGGATGCAATCAGCAAGAGGCTTTATTGATATCGCTTACACGAGCTCGTGGGCGTCCAGTCAGGCAGACTGGGCACCATAAGCAGGCTTTTCAAACAGCTTTTATAGAGTGTAAGGGTTTCAAGAACAAGCAAGCATGGTAACAGCATACAGCATTCCTATTGGATCCTGGCTCACGCCAGTTCCTAAGCTCCCCCAAAAACCATAAATCTAAATAAAGTGAGCTTCAGCAAATTTTAAAGTTCAGTAGATAGCCTTGGGGGGACCAGAAGTTCCTTTTCAGATAGTGGATCAAAGCCTCAGGCTTTAGGACCAGATGTTCCTTTTCAGATAGTGGATCAAAGCACAGGCATGGCCAATTTGGCTCTAGCTGCAATTTGTAATTTTCCATCTGCCCCGAATTACAAGCACCAATTCTGGTGAGGGACTTTCAGCCTCATTCATTTTGGTTACTGGGTAGTATTTCATTGTGTTTATCTATTCATTGGCAGATGACACTTGAACTATTTCTACTTGTTAGCGACTGTGAGCACAGCCATCCACGAAGTCTGTGCATGGATGTATATTTTCACTCTCTTGGATATATATCTAGGTATGAGATTGCAGGGTCCAACCCTCTGATTAAATAATTGACGAATTGTCAAACTGTTGCCACAATCTCTACTCCATTTCTCACTCCCAGTAACGATGTTGTGAGGTTCCATCTCTCTACCGAACTGGCAGCTCTGCCTGTTTTCTTATTGATTGAAGACATCCTGGTGGGCATGAGGCAGTATGTTACGGTGGTTTTGATTTGCATTTCCTGAGTGACTCAGAGCTCTAAGTATCTTGAGCTTTTGCATGTGCTCATCGGGCATTTAGATAGCCCTTTTGAAGAAATGGCTACTCATTCACTTTGTTCATTAAACAGTTAATTAAATTTTAATATATTTATTTTGTACATGCCTATTTGTGTGCATGTGCAAATGTTTTTTTTGTAATGTCTCACACAGGTGTACCATTACACTTCACTTGTGGTCACTCCCTGCAGTCCCCATCCTCCTTTCTCCCTGTTGCTGGCTTTTATATAATTTACTTTAATTTTTTTTTTTGTCCCATTGCTTGAGCTTTAGATGACAGTTATAAAAGCCACTGCATAATCCATGGTCAAGAAGATTGACTTCTGCTTTTACTGCAGGGAATTTGATAGTTTAAAATTACGAGCTATTTGGGGTATATTGCGATTCTAACATTATTTTTTTCGTGTGACTCTCTAGCACTATTTACTGAGAAGGCTCTTCCTTTCACCAACTGCCATTGTCACAGTAAGCAACAAATCGGTCCTTCAAAGGCAAGGGTTTAACTTCAGGGTTTTGGTTCATTGCCTGTGGCCACAGTTGTCCTCGCACCCACTTCTTGGTTACAGTGGCTTTGCCTCAAAGACTGGAGTGAGAAAACAGGCCTCCTTCCTTTTGTTTTTGTTCATTTTAAGACATGTGGGTCATTCAGGATCCCTTTAAATTCCATATTATTTTAAATGCTGTTTTTTTTTTCATTTCTAAGAAGAAGCTAACTTGGCTTTAAGTGGGAACTGTGTTGAATCTGCAGGTGAATGTGGTGAACGTGGCCATCTTATTAAGTCTATTTTGTGGAGATGGAGTATGTAGCTGTTCTTAATGGTTTAATGGCCGTTTTTTAGTTTTTAGTATATTTTTACTTCTGTCAAATTAAAAAATTATTCATTATGCATAGGCCTGCGAGTGCATACGCCAGCTGTGTGCATGTGGAGGCCAGAGAATAAATTGTAAGAATGGCTCCCTATCTCTATCATGTAGGCTCTGGGGATCAAAGGCAGGAGGTCTGGCTCAAAGTAAAATGCCCTTATCTACTGAGCCATCTTGCTGGTCCATTCTTTTCTCCATTTATACCTACTTTATTCTTGTTATTTTCTGAGCTGATACCACAGGCAGGTGGCACAACAAGCAGCTCATATTTGATTCCTTTGGATGGTGTCATAAAGCCATTTTTTTAGTTGCGTTTTCAGAATAGTCACTGATAGTAGACAGACAATTGCTTTTGTGTAGTGAGGTTGAGTCTTGGCCCTCAGTGAACTTGGTTATCAGTGCTAATCATATTAGAGGATAAAAAGGATTTTCCATAAACAAGCTTATATTATCTGGATGGTTTTTCAGGTCCTACTTCCTTTATCGACCGGATGCCCCCTTCTTCCCTGTTTCATGAGTCATTGGTTGTGTTTGTGTGTCCTGTGCAGGGCTAAGCAGAACTGGCGATGGACATCCTTGTCTTTTTGTTCATGCCCCTTAGGATCAAGGATTAAGCCTTTCAATGGTAAGCGTGACATTAACTTTGGGGTTTTCACAGATCATCTTTATCAGATTGAGGAATTTCTCTATGACTCCTAGATTGTTGAGTATTTTCATCATGAGTAAGCATTTGAGTCTATCAAATATTTCTTCAAATGGGTGTTGTTTTTAATGTTGCAGTACATATCTTCAGTTCCATACCAGTCTAGATGACTGCATAATTAATCCCGTTTAAGTGTGATGCATAAGTCTATTATGTAAGAGATTCGATTTGGTTTGCTCGTGTGTTGTTGAGGAGTATTCATGTCTTTTTGTAAAATTTTCAAAAAAATTTATCTTACTCTTAATTATGCATATGTATGTATCTGTGAGACCAGAACAGGGTATCAGATTCCCCTATAGCTGGAGTCCTAGGGGAGCCTCCCAACTTGGTCCTTGGCAAAACAGTACCTGCGTTTGAATGGACCCTCGTGTCTGTTTCCATAAGACATCCTAACCTGTAGTTCTTGTCCACCTGATATCTTTCTCTCCTCTTACTGTCTGCCAACACTGTACTCACGGAAGGATTTGGAAATTTTCTCTCCTGATTTCTTTGTTAAAGCTGTAGGAGTTTGACAGCGATTTTTCTTTGACTTATGGAACTTACCAGTGGACCAACCTTACTCTGGGATTTTCTTTCTGAAGAGAATCTATAGCTGCTAATATGATCTCTTGTTTAAATGCATCGAAGAGTCTATTCTAGTTCTGGCACAGCTTCACAAAGGTGGTCCTTTCATTCATGTTGTATGGTTGGTTGGCATGCAGTTGTCCACAGTCAGCAGGGATGCGCTCTCATTGCTGAGAGGATTTCCCTGTCTGTCTACTTGGTTATTGTAATTAAAGCTGGCTAATGCTGTCCACCATGACTAAGAATAAGGATTGGATTCCGTCTATTTCCTCTACTGCTTTGGATCCAGTGCCTTGTTTACTCTCCTCCACGTGTTACCATTTTCTCCCTTTGGCTGCTTCGGGTTCAGTTTGCTTTTCTCGTGTGTCTTGAAGAGGAAGGTGAGGGGACTGACTTGACCTCCTTCTGGGTTTTAATGCAGGTGTTGCAGCCGTGGGCTTCCCCTGAGCACTGCGCTCACAGGCTCTCCTAAGATTTAGAAAGCTGTATTTTTATTTACAATTCATCTCAAAGCATTTTCCGACTTCTAGTGATTTTTGACATTTTGGTTATTTAGTAATATGTCAATTGATTTGTATACATTTGTGAATCCCCAAATTTATTTCTCCTTTTGATGGATGGTTTCATTTCATTTTTCCAAAAACATACTATTTATTGTATAAAAACTTTTGAAATTTATTAGGACTTCTTCAGTAACCTGTTATATAATTCATCTTGGAGATTCTTTCATCTACAGCTGAGAGGAATGACTGTCTTATTTCTGGGTAGAAAGTTCTAGAAATGCCTATTGTCTAGTTGGCCTAGAATACTGTTTAAGTTCCCTATTTTTTGGGTGGGTCCTCTGCCTGCTTTTTCTGATAATCACTGAAAAGTGTGGAATGGTACTCTTCAATTTGTATTATTGACTTTTCTCTTCCTCTCTTCAGCTCTGTCAAGTTTTGTATTTAGTATTTTTTGTATTTTGTGTTTAGTGGTGCAATTGGTTGGTGTGTATATATTCCTAACTTTCATATGTATATATTCCTATATTCCTGAATGTATAGATCCTTTAATAGTCTGAGACTCCCTTCTTGTCTGGAACAGTGTCTGTTTTGTCTAAAATCTTTCACGTCTAGCACAGGGCTAGCAAATACCAATTATTTATTTATTTATTTATTGGAATTTTTTTTTGCTTCCACTCAATTTTTTTTTTATGGTAGACAGCCCTTATCATACATTCGAGATAACAGCACATTATTATTATCATTACTATTATTATTATTACCATAACCATTTCGGAATTGCTTTTCAGATTGTTCATTGCTGATAGTATTTGTTTTCTGCCCTCTCTTAGGCTCTGTATTAAGTACATCATCACAAAGAACAAAAGGCAGGTGGGGAGATTGCCTGGGCCACAGTGTTGATTAACGGCATATAACTATAGACGATTCTTAGAGATGTTGATGGAAAATCAAGATGAACATGATGCTTGAGGGGAGGTAGTGAGGATGGTATTTTCCATAAGAGTTTGGGACACTTCTGCCACATTGCTTTACAACCTGCTCAGGATGTTGGTCTAGAAACTCAGATTCTTCCGTGACTGCTAAATATCAATCATGTAATCACAAACTTGTGTTGCAGCATGCCCGATCTTCCCCCTCCAGGGCTGACTCTTGGAAGGAGACTGGTGTAACAATAGGAGTATGAAAATGTTCCTGAATTATTCAGAGGCTGTTCCTCTCTTTCAGAGAGAGAGAGAAAAAAAAAGAAAGAGGGAGATTATAAGTTAAGCCTGGAAAGATGCCATTTTAGGGTCACTAGTCTGAGCAGCCTTTCTTCTTCCTACATGGAGAGGAATTAACATGATTCTCCCCTCCCTTGCTCTCCTGTCCCAGCCCCCACCTGACCTTCACACCTTCCCAACATTAGAGAAAGGCAGGAAGTTTTCCTTGTGGGTTTTCTCTGTGATGACATGAGGAGCCAGATTAATCAATGGGGGAAAACCCCGAGTGAGAACACGCCTTCTTGTGTACATTCCCAATATTTTGCTATAAGTAGGGCTGCTGGTGGAGCAGAACGCTCACAGCGCACTGGATACACAGTACTGAGCACCTAGCAGTGAGCTGATCACTCCTGGAGCTGAGAATGTCTTGCACTGGCAAGAGCCTGCTCTTCATTGTTGTGGCATCGGTGGTGCTAGCTCACTTCTGCAGCCAGTCAGAAGGTAAGTGTGGCCCCTTCTGCTGGTCCAGGAGAGAAAAGAGCTTTCCTCATCCCTAGACCTTATCTGGAAGTGCCCTGTGGACAGCGGCCTGCTAAGAAGTGTGTAAGAGGAATTGGTTGGCTCATGGATAAGAGGAGGAGGGAAGAGCAACCAAGCATCTTCTCTGCTACCAATTCTAGCAGATTTGGAGAGTGGATGGCTTTCAGAAACACTTCTACTTCAAGATAAGGTCCAAGTACCTTTTCTGGGAATGATGTTCTGAGTGTGACATTCTCAGGATAGATGATCATTCAGAAATGTGGGGAATGTTTCACTTCCAACCATTCTTTTTTAAACCTCCCAACTATGTAATATTAGTAAAGTTCATAATATCCCATTAAGGTTCAGACTGTGACACTTGGCTTTGGTGTCCCTGTGAGGACTGGAGGACATTGTTCTTCAACTTTGAGATAACATTTATCCAGTACCTTTACAGCAGGTTACAGTTTAACTCCGAGGAGTGCCTGAGTATTGCTTTATTTTATCACTATCTACAACAGGTGCATGCCTGAAAACACGTGGTGAACTTTATGAACGGGATTTAAATTCCACCAGCCAATACAATAGTTTCAGAGTGCTTTGAGCACAACTCCTAATGGTTACATTTTCCTCTGTGTTTTTTTTTGTAGTTCCTAGAAAATCATATTTTCTTTGTAATTTCACTACTGCCTACTCAGTAGCCAGAGGTCAGATTAAAATTTGACTCCCTTACCCTATATTCTGAATATGAAATGCTTCTCTATACAGGTCTTCTATTTTTAAAGGAAGGGGGTGGGGATGAATACCCATATTCTTGAATGATTAGGCCAAACAACGATGAAATAATTGAATTTCTTGTTAAAGACCTAAAGAAGCCATGGGCTTGTATACTGTGTTAGTTTGATGTGGGAGTCCCCTCTGCATGCTGTGAATATGTTTTATTACCATTGGTTAATAAAGAAACCTGCTTCAGCCTATGGCAGGGGAGAATATAGGAATATAGCCAGGTTGAAATATATATATGAAGTAGGTGGGGTCAAAGAGATGCTGTGTAAAGGAGACAGATGCCAGAACCACAGCCTCATGGCGATACACAGAATAATAAAAATGAATTAGTTTAAGATGTAAGAACTATCTAGGAATATGCATAAGCCATTGGCCAAGTAGTGTTGCAATTAATATATTTTCTGTGTGATTATTTTGGTCTGGGTGACCAGGAAACAAATGAGCAGTCTCTGCTTACATTAGTTAAACCAAAACATTACAGCTTCTCATTTTTACAAAATGATATCTGGGAGCTATGTTATATTAGACCTCAAAGAGCCTCCACTAGGTTTCCAAATATGAAAACTCTTTCCTGTGAACTCAATGGAATTTATTTTTTTCCTTTCAGCAGCAAGCAACTTTGACTGCTGCCTTCGGTACACAAAGCACATTTACCCTCTCAAAACGTTTGTGAGATTCACGGAACAGCTGGCTGATGAAGCTTGTGACATTAATGCTATCATGTAAGTTATTCATTAACTTTTTAATTCCATCATGTCAGGAACACATGGAGACTTCAGAAACATTTTAACCTATTGGAATTTTATTCAGAAATAATACTTGGAACAAAATAACTTTATTTCATATGTACTTCAAAGTTTAAGTAGGACTGGAGTAAGTCTGAAGTTTAGCTTTTAGGTTTTGAAAAAGTAAGCATTCCCCAGGGCAGAAGTCACTTTCTAGAATAATGTTGAATGTAATGCATGGAAGACACCTTGGAATGCAGATTTTTTTTTACTGGAAAATGAGACTAATTATAATGCCACTTGAAATATTCATGGTTTATTTAGGGTATTCTATTTTGGAATAATACAAGCTACTAGCCACATACATACTTGTTACAAACCTCTGGCAGCAATAGCATTGAATGAGAAGTCTGGGATTACATCTTCTGCAACTGCATAGTCATCTGTTACATGGTAGGGAGAGTCTAAAGAAGTCCCTTCCCTTCTTTCTAGCAGGACGGACTACAGGCGTTTTCCCTTTCCTTTCATCTCTGCAGCCAAATGCTTAGTCTGTGGAACAATAAACCAGCATGTGAAGCTTCCCTGCATGTTCTGTGCAAAACAAGCGCATTTAAATGCTTTCTGAACACAGCTACAAGTTTTCATTTTTGATTTTCAGCTTTTACACAAAAAGGAAAGTCTCCGTGTGTGCTGATCCAAAGCAGGACTGGGTGAAAAAGATTGTGCGCTACCTCAGGTACGGGTCACTGAAGGACAAGCAGTCTGTCCTAATGATGGTATAAAGGGTGTAGGCTGTGGGCCTGTTGGAGGTCTTCAGTCTAGAGACATCGGACTTTAGAAGAGGGAATTGGAGTTAGACCACGCAGACACAGACTTCATTTTGCACTTATATGTCAACACCATCATTGTGTTTGTTACTATTTCAACTTAATAACATTTCTCACGGGATGCTTTAGATTTCCCTGGGCATCCGATAGTCACTAGCTACTTGATTCTCCTTGCAAGGATATTTCTTCTTTGTATCATTTTTAGACTTCCTGACATGTGGTTGGTTGCTAAATCCTGAAAGACAAATTGACTTAAAAAGAGACCAGTGATTCTGGTTCACATCAGTAATGTAGCATTTGATCAACAGATGGTAGCAAACAGGATTGCACCGCATACACCTAACGCAGAACGTCAAGAGAGAGAAGTGTTGGTCTCCTGTTCCTGTCATTAACTAGCTTTAGTTATGTTGAGCATGGCCACCCTTTCTCAGACGAGCTGCTTTTCATATTGAGATACGAATGGAGGCTTGGGAAGTACCTACCATCCATTCCTCTATTTGCAGTTCACACGTTTCCTCTTCTATTACAGCCTAAAAGCTAAGAACAAGAAGAAGGTGTAAAAGTGGATGGTTTCTAGGATGGAATTGGACACAGCCCGAGGACAAAATGCTCACAGCTGGGGCTGGAGGCTTCACCTGCACAACATTGCACGGACCTGCTTCGTGTCCCACTGGACTTGTCCAATGGATGAAGTTGATTCATATTGCATCATACTGTGTCTTGTTTAAGCTCATGTTAGAGTTAAGTGGTATTTTATGTTATTTATAGATCTGGGTTTTCTATGTTTAGCTATTTAATGTTAATTTCCCACAAGCTAAGGGAGGATTTGGTGTAAGGTATAATATTACATTTGAGGGAATAAGATTATATAGACCCTTCATGTAAGCAATAACCTGTTGTAAAAAATATTTAATTTTCTTCTGTGTATTTAATTGTCTCTTAAACTGGTATGATTACCTTATACAGCAGAAAAGGATTATAAATGTATTGAAAATAAAAGACCTGAAAAGTTACTTGTTGATAGAGTCGTGTATTACTTGTCAAGATGTGTAGTAAAGATATTTAATGATACACCACATGTGAATGTTTTTCTGAAAAAAATATATCTTCAGTTAATTTTTCCTGGCTTTCCCCTTTGCTTCTGCTCCTCATGTATTACAACAAATAGGTTGCACTTTTATAATTGGAAGTCATCTCTCCAAAATTAGAATGGCCTTATATTTGAGATGCATACTCCAGTGTTTACTGATATAAGCATTTTGACACAAATAAGTAGAACCATATGCTTTGGGCTATAGAGAAACAGCAACCATTTAGAAAATACTGGGCAAAGCTACTTGGCTCATCTTCTCATTAGAAGCTCTTCATCTCAACTGGGAACGTTTCTCTGCTTTTAAGTCCTGAGTCACCTTTAAACAGTTTTGCAAAGGAAAGTAACCACTTAGGAAGGTCCTAGAAGCCAATTGCCTTAGTAACCAGAGAGGAGACTTAAGATGGTTAAAGCTATAAAAAAAAATCTAGCAATTGGCCTGTCAAACAATGGCGTAATTCTGGAGACTCACCAGTGTGCCCCCATAGTCCTCCAGATGGTCTGCTTCTGTTTCTAAAGAGCATCAAGGACCACTGAAGACATTTATGTTGATG
This sequence comes from Bramus lutescens, assembly GCA_001685075.1. Classification (NCBI taxonomy): domain Eukaryota; kingdom Metazoa; phylum Chordata; class Mammalia; order Rodentia; family Cricetidae; genus Bramus; species Bramus lutescens. The sequence goes on along the minus strand of LOEQ01008536.1, from coordinate 4,738 downwards.
CAGTAAATCAAAGTACAAACACACACACACACACACACACACACACACACACACACGATGCAGCCCTGAGCTGGGTCTTTTGATGAGAAGCTAAAAAGGATAGTGGCTCACTGTGCCCTGCAGACATCTCCTTGCCCAGGAATAGTAAGTTAGTAACCGTGAGTCATCGGGGAAAGTATGCCTACCATCCTGTTCGTTGGTTCAGCTAGCCCGGGATTAGTCTCCTTCTGCGCCCAACACAAGCGCTAGAGATCTGAAGTGATGTAAGAGCTGGTAATGGGCTCATAGTTAATTAGAGTTAAACCATGTGGTAAGAGGAAGAGATGACAACTACAGTGCCTGGTGGTGAGCCCTTTAATAGAGGCAGTCATGGGGTATCTTCGTACATCATTAGGGAAGGCTTCCAGGAGAACAGAATATCAAGGTTAGCTGTATCAAATAGCTAATATTATCTTCTTGGACTATAACCAAAGCAGCTCCGTGTGGCTCAGCTCAGCACTTGAGGTGGGAAAGACCAGTAGGAGGTAGTCAGTTGGGAAGGGGGCAGCTCAGAGTGTTTGGAAACATCCGGGGCATGTTTTACTTGTCACAATATCTGAAGGTGGATACCACAGGCATGCAGTGGGCAGGAGCCAGGGCTGTTAAACCTACTGGAATGCACAGAATACTTCTGCACAATGAATTATTGTCCCTCCTGAAATGTCAGTCATAGCCATGTACCCATGGGACAACACTGGATGAAGCAAAACACATGCAAGAGGTGATGTAGGTGTGCGATAGCAGATTTCGGAAAATAGCTGCCTTTATTGAGTAGAGCGCTTTGAGCTTGATCCTGAGCTTGCCACACAACTGCTAGAAAGTCCAAGGCAGGGGGGATCTCCGGTACTGGAAGGAAGAGAGGTGAGGCAAATGTGAAATGTAGCTGCTCCAGAGTGAGAGATAATGAGATCCCAGTTAAGGTCAAGGCAGAGGGACAGGTAGAGAGGAGATAGGCTGGTGAATACTGAGATAGCCTAGCTACTTCCTGTTCACACTCTCACAGGCCATTCTTTCTTGAAACTGCATGGATGAACAGAACCAATGTCAGGGCATGGAAAATTTGGTTGACATATGGGAGGGGTCGCTAGGTAAGCCTTGTAGAGCCAGGAAAGGGACATATTTTATTAATATCATGAACATGTTTGAAGCTAGGAATAACTAGGCACATCTGCAGGGGCTGATGTCTCCTGGACAGGTGCTAGTTTCACAGCCAACAATGAAAAAACAACAATGAAAAAAAGGTGACACTTGTATGGGCATATGCCCATGGGTGTATTAATCGAACAAGCTATTTCAGAAATCATGTTGAAATCATAGTTGAACTTGGCCTCCAAGCACAGAAGGACCTCACTCTGTAACTTGAGTATTTAATGCATTAGTTTATTGGATTAACCATGGTTAGATAATGGATAGAGTTTACAGGTCTTTTGTTTTTCATTTTGGAAAGCGTACATTTTCCTACTTTACTTTCACTTGAGGTATAATTTACACGAACTAAAATACGTACATCTTACATAAGATGACTTCTTTTCACATTGGTAAGTAGCTGTTAGCAACCTTGCTAGCTTAAGGATAGTAAGTGTTTTCAGCACCTAAGAAAATGTCCTCACAGCCTCTCCCACCTGCAGCTCAAAGGTAACAGATGTCTGGGGTTCTTTCACAGTAGATAGCCTCTTCTAGATTTCATACTCATGAAGCTACAGGATATACATTTTGGTATCTTATTTAAAAAAAAAAAACTAAAATATCCCTCTTAACTTGCTTTTCAATTATATGTGTAGTTCATAAGTTCATGCTCATCCTTAGGGCCAAGCAAAGGCAGTAACATAATGTATAGAGCGATGAATCCCATCAAGCCTTTGGGCCTCCAGTGATAATATGAGAGGATGCCTGGACAACCACCGAGACAGGAGGCTTTACAAGTTTGCTTTCTCTACTATGGTTTTGACTCAATGAAAGCAAGCACACAGTGTTTGTAATGGACTCGGGCACAATGCTGTGCTTTGGACAATGCCATGCATAGTCTCAAGTGGGATAATGGTCTCCATTCCTCTGATGATTAGCATTGGTTTTTCATAGAACACACAGATTTGCTGCTCACAGGTCTGAAAGGCTGACCCAAGAACATTATTTTATGTCTTAAATTCCTATTTTCTTCTTCCTAGGCTGAATAGCAGCAGTGTGTTACAAGTGATAGGAGGAGTCGTCCTCTACTTCATCTCCAGGAGGAGATGAGTTAGATTTAGATATATTAGGATCAGTGTTACTTTTTCAAAGATATAAGGGAGCAAGGCTGGTCCCACGAGGGGCAGCTGGTCCCTCGAGGGGTAGTGGCTGGTGACCCAAGGCCTTTGTGAGTCCCCTAGGTCTCAGCCAGTCCCGAGGCCTTGGTGGG
>LOEQ01008535.1:64873-87092 GCA_001685075.1 Bramus lutescens | reverse complement strand
GGGAGAAGGGGAGGATTGGGGAGAGCTTGGGGGAATGGGATAATTGAGATGGGGAAGGGTGGATATGGGAGCAGGGAAGAAGTTATCCTAACCAAGGGAGCCATTTTCGGGTTGGCTAGATTCTTGGCTCTGGAGGTATTCCCAGGTGTCCAAGGGGATTTCCCTAACTAGTTCAGTGGGCAGCAGAAGAGAGGGTGCCTGAACTGGTCTTATCCTATAGCCACACTGATGATTATCTTGCATATCACCATAGAACCTTCATCAGGCAATGGATGGAGATAGAGAGAGACCCACATTGGAACACTGGACTGAGCTCCCAAGGTCTAAATGAGGAGCAGAAGGAGGGAGACCATGAGCAAGGAAGTTAGGACTGCGAGAGGTGTGTCCACCCGCTGAGGTGGTGGGTCTGATCTAATGGGAGCTCACCAAGGCCAGCTGGACTGGTGGTGATGGAGCATGTGACCAATCTGGACTCTCTGAGTGTGGCTGACAATGAGGGCTGACGGAGAAGCCAAGGACAATGGCAGTGAGTTTGAATTCTACTGCATGGACTGGCCTTGTGGCAGCCTAGTCTGTTTGGATGGTCACCTTCCTAGACCAGGATGGAGGGGGGAGGACCTTGGACTTCCCACAGGGCAGGAAACCCTCACTGCTCTTAGGACTGGAGAGGGAGGAGGAGGGGAAGTGAGGGAGTGGGAGGGAAATAGGAGGAGGGGAGGAGGAAGAAATTTTTAATAAATAAATAAATAAATAGAGCATAGCTAGCTAAATTAAGACATGAGGGATAGAGAAGTCTTCTAGTTTTATGTATTTATCATTTGTTTTAGGATACCATTTTTTATTCTTTGACAGTTTAACACACATATACAATGTATTTTGGTCATAGCCATCCATGTATCATAAAACTTTGCATCTGTCATTTGTTGATATTTATTAGAAACAACTAACAACCTGAAAGATTAAAGATGACCTTGAGGTATGCCCAGTCAAGAGCCTTCTCCTTCTCAACCTATTAGCTTCTTAAATTTGAGCAAAACAGTTACCCTTGAGATACTGGTTGATTCCTGGTTGGGTTCCACTCTTCCTCCTCCTCACAAGGTCAGATCTGGCTGTTGTGGGAAAATCTAATTCAGCCAACTGGAGCAGTCTAAACATACAACTAAGATCAAAGACAGTTCTTGAGTTTTCTCAGCTCTCAGGCACACGAAGTTGGAGAGATCTACACATGAGATCACTGAGTCCTTCCTGTTGAGTGTTAAGTACTTACAAAGTCTCCTAAAACTGGATCCAACCTTGGGCCTATGCTGATCCCTAAGTTTATACAGACTAGGAATTGCAGAATGGGTCTTGTGTAGCTAGTCTTGAGGAGCTTACAGGTGATTTTTCGTGGGTACCGTGTTCTGGGCAGCATCCACAGCTGAGATCAGCTTTTTCCTGCCTATCTTGCTCAAGAGTTATTTGTAGACCTCTAATCAACATTTACAAAGGGAAAAGCTATATCCAAGAGCTATCTTCATTACATTGACCACATTGGCCCAGATACTCTGAGATATGGTAGGGCACCTTCTACCCTAAGCCTTTATTTATCATTCTGGTGCATAGTGCCACAAAGACATGTGCTCAAGTATGTTCACAGCAGCTTTGTTTGTCATAGCCAGAACCTGGAAACAACCTAAATGACCCTTGACCACTGAATGGATAAGGAAAATGTGGTACATTTACAGGACAGAGTACTACACAGCAGAAAAAAATAATGACATATTGAATTTTGCAGGAAAATGGATGGAGCTAGAAAATATTATTTTGAGAGAGGTAAAATACAGACACAGAAAGGCAATTATCTCATGTACTCATTCATAGGTGGTTTTTAAACATAAAACAATGAAAACCAGCCTACAAACCACAATCCCAGAGAACTTAGATAACAATGAGGACACTAAGAGAGACTTACATAGATCTAATTTACATGGGAAGTAGAAAAAGACAAGATCTCCTGAGTAAATTGGGAGCATGGGGACCTTGGGGGAGGACATAAGGGGAGAGGGGAGAGGCAGGGAGGTGCACAGAGAAAAATGTAGAGCTCAATAAAAATCAATAAAAATAAAAACAAACAAGCAAACAAAAGAAAGAAAAGAACAGACTGTGGGAGGTTAGCTTCCTTAAAATGGTGAGAAATGATAGTGGGCCTTCTTCTCCTCTGCCTCTCCTCCTGAACACTATGAACACAGTGAAAGAGGAAGGCGATGGTATACTGGCTTTCCCCTGTTCTGGGTCTATTCTCATAAAACTGCTCAGATGTAAAAAGAGTAAAGGGCTGAGACAGAAGAAGATCCACTTTCCATACCACTTAGATATTCCAAAGAGTCATCTGTAAATTCTGGAAGCCACAGAGTCACATCATCAATCACATCAGATACCTCCTAGGTCTTCTGCAGTAGTCAGCTATGCCCAATGATACCACCTATGCATAAAAGGTTTGTCCATTGTGCTTAATGAGAGACTGTCCCTGGGTATTCTGGTGGCTTGTAAGCAGATGGTCTTTGACAAAGAATTTATTGAATCTCCTGGTGGCAAAAAAGAAAATATTATTATTTTATTCCTTTAGGTGGTAGTCTGACTCTTTTTTTCTGAAATCAGTTTTCAGTGAAACACACGTAAGAGTGGTTGCTTGGCCAGTCTTCCCTGGTTGTAACATTCTCTTCCAAGAACTGTTTAAATATCTTCAGTTCAACATTTATAAACTTATTTCATGGTTTTTCTTTACCTCTTCTGTATTTTGCCCCTATTAATGTGCTATAGTTATTTTCTTCAGATAAATGCCCTTTTAAAGTCATGTCAAAATTCTATTTCCCAACCTATCTGGATGCCAAAGTTAATGCAGTCATATTTAGAGACAAGTAAGAAACAGGATAAAAGGCATATTTTCCTTTTTAGTCTAATACCTGCAGATAACATAGGATCAAAGGAACTGATAGATATTCTTAAGGAGTCGAATTGCTGCTCAGTAAATAAATAAAGAACTTTTGCTCACTAGGGATGCTAAAAGTGAAAACAGGTTGCTCTATGATGCATTAATTTATTGAGATTACTTGCAGGTCTTGTATCTTACACACAGGAATCGGGGTATATCTAAGGATCAATGTGTGTGTGAGTATGTTTAGCATGATAGAGTTTTAAGTGAAGACTATGCCTTTTACAGTTCTTGTAGAACACACATGTAAAGAAAGAAAAAAATAAAGCATTATTAAGCAAGGTTGGCTCCATGTTCCTAAACAATAATTATCTGAAAAATTGGAGCCAAATACTCACTCAATGATTCTATAAATCAGAAAACCCATTGATGTGAGGTCTGAGTGAGACATGGCTGACTTGTGCATGACCCAAGGATGTACGGTATCAGACACTCATGTTCATCAAAGATAAACCTGGGGCAGTGGCTGCAGAGATGTTTGTCTCATACTAATGAATGTTAAATATGGAGATACTTGCAGGAGTCCAATGAAGACACACTTTATCAGCATGATTTATAGAAAGGTAACTAAATTAAGAAAAAAGTGAAGAAAATATCCAAGACATAAAGATTTAAGATAGAAAAAAAAGTAAAGCTCTTAGTGTTGGGGAAAGGGATGCCAAGCAGGTGGCCAAGATCATGGCCTTTTAGGGAGTAATGAGGAAGACTGTTGTAATGTTATTTTTTGTAATGTTATTTTTTGGCCAATTAGAAGATACTGTATTTGATATATGCTTTTCTGAGCCAACTAGAGAGAAGATTATCATTTGTTACATATCATCTGCCCAAACACAGGTGATAAAATCATTCCTCTGTCTATTGCTAACTCTTTGTTAGATAGACTTTGTCTCTAACTCTTGACAGTTTGTGATAGTTATTAGTCACCAGGTACCTCTGTACCTTGCAGGTATCTCAAAAGCTGTTAATTATGCTAAGTTCTCTATGTTGCCACAACTAATAAGAAGTGACTGCGTTTGTTCTTAGTTCTTTGTCCACAGAATGATTGCAGGTCTCTTTCCTGAAACAGAGGAAGAAAGAAATCACCTTTATTTTCATCTTGGTCTGTTATTAGCTGCTTCATAAGCAGAACAATATACAAAATCAATACTGCCTAGAATTTGCTATCCAGGGGAAATCTACATGAAACTCACCAACTGGCCAGTCAATGCTAGTCTTGCTTTGTGTGGTTACTGCCCTGTTGGGGACTGTGGACCCCCAGACCCTGAATTTCCTGTGTCTCTCTGCCTATTGGAATAAATACCTTGTTTTTCTATGCTTGCAGCTGCTCTGAGCAAGCAACTTCTTTTGCAGCTGCTCTGAGCACGAAACCCTCAGGAGTTCTTGATGTCTGAGGAGTGGTTCCGTAGGCTTGCACCTTAGAGTTAGGACATGGCCATTAGTCAAGGAAACTCTATATAACCTGCCCTAGAACACAGTAAAGAGGGCATTCTTGGCATTACTCATGTGTCTGCATGTCTTTGTGTGTTTCAGTCTCCAGGCCCTTGCCCAACCCACGAACCGTACTGTAGTGTGTAGTGCGTAGAGCAGGCATTATGCTACACTGTCCAACTGAAAGCTCTTTGCTTTTCATTCCTAGTGTTCCTAATCTCACCATTTTAGGGCTAGCAGTTTCTTCATCTCTAGAAGTTTGTTCTCATTGTGAGCCATTTGTAGACTTCACTATGCATCCTCTGCCTGAGCTACCTATAGCAAGCTAGCTCCAAGTTGAGGAAAATGATGGTTCTGATAGACAATGTTCTTGGATTGTTTCCTATGGGCCAAGTGTATTACCATTGCTTTTATTGCTGTGATAAAGTACCCTGAGAAGAACAACTTAAGGATTTACTCTGGCTTACAGTTTCAGAAGGAATACAGCCTATCATTAGGACTGGGGAGAGGCACAGTAACAGGAGCATTGTATACACATTGAATAAGGAGTTTAGAAGTAGAGGACACACAGGAAGCATGACTAGGTTATAAGCCCCAACCCAGTGAGATTTTTCCTTCAGCAGGGTTCTACCTCTAAAAGAGTCAATAACCTTTTCAAACAATGCCATCAAACCTGGACCAAATGCTCAAATACACGAGACTAAGGAGGACATTTTATATCCAATCTACAACACCAGGTAGGTGCATTTTGACATTACATAATAAATATTACTGTCTATATTGTGCAAATGTAGGCAATTTAGTTTTCTAGATTTGCCTAAAGTCTCTGCTAAGAGATAAAAAGTTAAATCTCCACAATCTGTTTTGATATCTAAAATATACTTTCTCATCACATGAGCTTTTGAGATAATAATTTAAAATAGTTGTAGATTTTATGAAGTTTTCTGTCCTTCCAATTTGCCTCAGTGCATCTCCTATAATTACAATACAGTATATCAAAGCCAATAAATTAGGCTTTGTGCAGTGTGTGTGTTTGTGTTGTGTGTGCAGGTGTGTGGGTATGTGTTCACCTGTGCATGTGTAGTTGCCATGTCGTCTTAATGCCTGTGTATAGTTATCACTGGACTAATGATAGCGATCTAGCTGATCATTGCAGATTCTTCCTTCGTCTATACACCTTAATATTTGTATACACCCTTGTCATCATCACCATCCTTATCACCTGAAAATTATGAATCCTTCCAGATCTATAATCTTGTCAATTTTTAATTGTCTTCTGGAAGGGGCCATAGGCAGTAGGCCTTGTTATGTTGATGTACCATGATGAACGGATATGTTCAATGGAGAAATTTAAACCCGTCGGCTGCACAGTTTCTACAGACTAAGTTTCCATTTGATTATATGATAAAGATTTTATTTAAATATGTTTCATAAGTAACAATGTGGAAATACATGAAAATCAAAAGTTTTTGAAGAAATAAGCATATTAATATAGCATAAAATGTACATTTATGTAGAGTAACTGTATGAAAATTGGCAATTTGTTTGGACTTTCGATTATCTTCTAATGATTGGCTGTTTGTTTTATGTAACATCTTAAGTGATTTGTTTTGATGTCTGTAAAGAGAAACAATTTGATGTTCTGCTGATGCGAAAGAATATAATTTAGCAATCAGTATTCAAATTTATTTTAAATTACATTCTTAGACATAGGGAAATATTAAAAAGAAATTAAGAATTTCTTTCCATTAGAGTTTTAGTTAGAACTACTTCATTAAATGACAGCTTCAAAGTAAATAGGCAGGCAATTATGTGTCTCCACTAATCACACTAGCTGGTAATATTGCTTCCTCACTTCTCATTTCAGTGAGCTACACAAAATAATGTTATCTATAAGATAATTCTTGTGACTGAAAAAAAAACACGGAAGGCAAATAAGCAACCTTAATTGCCAATAACATTTACATCTAGCGCATTCTAATTTACAAATCAGCTTAAAAGCTTACCAGCGTCTCATATAAATGAAGTCAATTGATCCACTTTTCCATATTGATAAGTTGAAAAAATAAGCATGCAAGGAAATAAACACTTGAAAACAATGTTCAGTGGCTGCTTTCCTCCTATCACTGTGAAATTTCTTGTTTTTCTTTCAATTTCATGGACATATTAAGATTATTATATAATCACCTATTATTTCTCTCTTTGTACTTCATAAAAATATAAGTTCCTTGTCTCTTTCCACCAATGATGTTTGAATGAACAGTTACTAAAGAGTAAGACACACTTCAACAGCTAGTAAGATTTACACTGGTTTTCATGTTATATTACTCTTTCTTTTTTGTGAAAGAAAACTAGAGTACTCTCAGCTTTTCTGTACATATTAGTGCAAACTAATTTACTGACCTTTCAATGGGCAGTCAAACTTCTTATACTAAATAATCAATATTCTATAGAATAGCTTATTTCCATACAACTAACCTATGTACAGATGTTTGAATACAGAACCAGAGCAAGAGAAAAAGAAGATATGCAATTAAACTTTTTCTTTTCAATCCCTGAAGTCAAATTTATCTTTGTTGTCCATATAGAAGTTAGGAAATATGTAAGTATGTCTATGTTGATATGAATTATACATGTAACTCATGGCAAAGAAAAGTTATTGGTTTTAAATCCATCACCCAGCTGTGAACCCTGTGAGGTACAATGACTGTCCTGGCAAGATAGGCCCATTGGTGGAATAATGACATGAATGGAAGTAACTAGCCACTTCTAAGTAAACAAGTTTATGATCACATTTCAATAATCGAGCAAAGAGAAAAGAGAGAAATAACAAAAGCAATACTCATCCGCAAGCGATTTCACTTTCACCTGTATAAAATGGTTTCCCATAAAATGGAAACTTTTAACTTTGAGTTGCACCAGTCATTGGGATAGACTCCAAATCACTTCTCTCTAAAGAGAAATTGTACAGGTAAGTCATGTAAGATCAATTATTTTTCAACAAGTACTTTTCACGCTCTTGTGCATAGTTATTGGAATATCCAAATCCACATTATTCAATTATCTATACACATACATTAATATCATATTATAGGCGGATGGAAAGAGTGCTGCTCAAAAGTTAGAGCTTTCCATACTGAGATAATGGAGAAGGATAGAAAACTTACCATGGTGCCTGAGAATTGTAATGTAAAATGGCCACTCACAGTTCAATTTAAATGCTTTATTTTCCGCATAGAAAAATACAGGTTCAAAACCATGAAATACTGTGGCATAACTAGATACCAATTTTTAAAATAGTATGATTGGGGTCTTCACAGGATTCTTGTAGAGAATACATGAATCATGATATATAAAAAAGTTTCCGATTTGAAAACAATTCTGAATCTTTGAACTGGGGAGAAAACATATTTTGATTAAAATCCCATCTCTTCCAAATGTGGCATTAACTCCATTGATGTTTATCATCTTACAGACATTTATTATTTTGATATTCTTTAGGACATTATTCTAATACTTCATGATCAATCACCCATCTGAAAGTTCATCATTTGGTATATTTGTCTTGTCATTAATTGCTTCATAATTGAGGCACCTTTACAGAATAAGTTTTCTCTCAGAATAAAGCTCAAGAATGTTTTGAATTTGAAGATGGTGTTTCTAGCAATACAATAAATTAAAAATAATACAAGAAAGAATAGTGATTAAAAATATCAACAAATGTTTTGCCTGTGAAAATGGAGATTCTAGTAATACCACTAAAATTTCTAAGTGATATAGCAAGAACAAAATTGATGAGTGTGTTATTATTTTCTAGATTTTGACTGAAACTGACCAACGATAAGCTAATACTATATGAATGGAAGGATTGCTAGCATGTTGGAAGCCAGGCCAATTCAAAGCTTTTCCTGAGGCCTTGATATGTAGAGAGGGAATGCACTTCCTTGTCTAAAATCAGGAACACACATGACAAGGCCAGTTATGACCTGGGGCCACGTCTTTGTTTAGGATCCTAGGAATTCAGCTCTTCTCTTCTAAAGGGCTGTGTTTTTCTGTCCCAAGGCCACAGTGTGCTCAGTTTGATACACTTGAGATGTCCCATGTTCCCTTTGTGGATCATTACTTGATTGGCTTCCTGCTGACTTTGTTCCTTTGTATGGTAGCTTTCTAATGACTCTGTCCAATTTCCTCCCTTAAAACTGAAAATAAGATGCTGCACTCCTTACATAAGCTTACTTGGCATAAGCTGTCAGCTTATATAAGAACTTCTGGTCTCAACTTTCATATTTTCTTTTTTAATTTTCTCATCCCTAAACCTCCCCTTCAAGAACCTGTCACTAAAGAACAGCCTGCTGGGCCAGATCACTGGTGTCCTTATTAAAAGCCTCCTTAGAAAGATTACAGTAAGATTGCTGATATCTGCAATATAGTCTTTATATATATAAAGATTATATTATGCACACACACACATATATATATATTTATATATGTGTGTGTGCAATATATGCTAAAGTCAATGAATGAAATGTGTGAATGGCTTGTTTTTGCTTGAAATACTTAGTGGCCACCTCATCTTCATTTGATATGAAGATTTAGTGAGATAAAAAACATAAACACCAGAGTCTGAAACATTGTCAGTGTCTGTGTTGGCAATGATGACTCCATGTATTTTAGCCTCTGTCTTTGAACAGAGATTTCTGGTCTCTGCTAATCAGATTGGGCTTAGAATTGACCTCATAAATCAGATACACATTTACTAGATATGCTTCCCTAGAATCTGTAATTGGAATAAAGAGATAATTTATTCCTGTGTTACCAAAATTTGTATATATATGCTTAGAGGTACAGACACAGCCACATATATTGACCTGAAGAAAGAGAAGACACTCAACAGAGGTGGTAAGATGGAATACACTCAGCAAAAGCATGTAGATCTGTTTTAGTTAGGAAGTGATTGTATTTTCTAGTGGGTGGATTTTGTTTTTTGTATGTAAGCTGTCGACATTGAAAATTATGCAAACAGGTAAATATATTTGATTATTTTATTTAGGGTACTAGTTACTAAAGATCTCTCTTTTTATTTCAATACTTGGTTGATAAGTCATTGGTTTCATCATGGATTTCAATGAAATTGTTCCATTCCTTTTTTTATAAGGTTAAAGTAATGCTACAGTATTCTGGAGGGCAGCATTCGAACATTATATTTCTTCAACTAGTCCCATAACTAAGTCTTAGAGAGGTCATCTCAGCCTACATAGGTTCTATCTGCCTGATGAGACTCGAGATAGACTATTGAATCACAAGCACCTCCTTTATTTTGCAGAACAAAAGGAGTTTCTCAGAGAGAAGCAATATTGCATTTGAATTATATAACCATGAACAAGGCACAGAATACCAACACTGGAAGAAGCTTTGTGGTGAAGGCAGGTACATCCAAATCCAGAGTAAGTGTATGTTGTAATAAAGAATCTTCCATCCTCCATAATTAGGGAGTTCATGTAATTATTACCTACAAGGTATTTGGTTATTAAACAATAGTGTAATCCCGACCTACAAAAGGTTTGGTGACCAGATAATAGTGATACATTAGAAATTGAGCTTTAACTGACAATGCTGATAGGTCAGTAGTATAGCAGAATAAGTTCAGATGAGGACTGTCTTTGAGATATGGGACCTAACTTTAGTAATCTTGCCACTTCGGGTTCTTGTTCCAGAAATTATAGAAGTTTGAAAGATGCTCTACAAATTGACTGCATCATCAGTCTTATTTTTAAGAGTCCCCTGTGCAACAGAAACTTGGGATGAGCAGTGGGAGAAATGCTTTCACCCATTACCAATAATTTGGGTTTATCAAGAGGTAAGATTCAGATTGAGGGAGATTGAACAGAGCAAGAACAAAGTACATGCTCATGTATAGGTATAGGTACATATATTTCCTCCTCTGCCACTGGAGACTGATAAACTTTTGTTTTACATCATTTGAAACTGGAGACCTACGGATGTTATGATTTGGTGGATCAGATAACAGCTAGTTCATTGGCTGTCAGAATGGTCACATATGCAGCATGCTGTTCTAGGTCAGGCATTTGATCTCCACCAGAGCCCAGGACATACCCAGGAGCTGATTTTCAAGCTGTCAGTTGTGTAATGATCAATTGTGTAATGAAAGCCTAGTTGTAATAAGACAAAAAACAAAGCCTGAAAAGCTTCCAGAAGTCTGCCTTTCTGGTCATACTTCTTTTCTCCTGGTTTCCCAACTAGTTCATCAGTGTTCCTCTTTGCTGCTGACACTTTAGGGCTTTGTTGAATCTGTTGAGTCTTTAGGCCCAAGAATGAAAATGCTTTACTTACATCATGCCTATATCAGCCTCAGATACATGTCTTGTTTCAGTATTCATTTTCTCCTACTGTGCAAAATTTATACATGTATGAAGGCTTAAAATAAGAATTATTATCATATAATTCTATAATTTGACAACATAAGATGACTCTTAGTGAGCTAAAATGAAGTGGTTTTTAGAACTATATTATCTTTTAGAAGGTTTGGTTGAGAGTCCATTTTCTCATCTGTGTTGGTAAGAGGCTGGCTCCATTTCCTGTCTTGTGTAAACTGCTGGTTTTCCTGCCTTCAACCCCAGGCATGCAGGTATGCTATGTGTCGGTGACTCTTTTTCTGTGGTTAGATCTTCCTCTTTTGAAATGAGGAACAGATTCCTTTTTCAACAATCCATAGATTTGACTGGGCCTNTCCAGACTAATATTCAGCTTGAAGTCCTGAAGTGTATATGTAAAATCCACAATGACAAGTAAGGTAAGATATTCATAGATTCCAGAGAATGTGGGGTTATGAATGGCCATTATCATGCCGGATGTCACAACCACTTGTTAGATGACCCACTGCATTTTGTTCTCTGAAGTGTCCTTTGCCTTCTAGATCTGGAGCTGTTAGTAAACATTGTATCATAAAGACACGAGGCAAAGCAACTGTAATCCAGGGGCATCTCTAGAGCCTCCTGAAGACGCAGCTCTGAACTTTTATGCATATTTCCTATCAACACACTTAGAATGCAGCCTACTGTCTCCTGGTAACCAGGTCTTATTAGAATGAGGTGACAGAAACACTTATCTAGTATAACATCCTTTGGGATGGTGCAATGATGGAGTGCCCTGAACATTAGAATATGGCGCAAGTTTAGAAACTAGATAGTCGCTATCTCAACTATGGTTGGTAAGCAGATTACAGTACTAGGCATCGATTCTCTCATGTGAAGTGAACCTCAGAACTAATCAGAGATGGCTTAGGTTCCTGCATCTATGAGCATGGTACAGCCAATGCAATTGTCTTACAACAGCATCAGCTGTGTTTAATGGGCCTCCACAAGACTCGGCTTGTCAATGGTCAATCGCAGATTGAAGCGGGGCTCGCATTTCCCTAGTCCACCCTGCTGAACTGGTGGCTATTGATGGATTCTGTGGAAGGGACAGACATTGTCTTTAGTTGTATACCTGATGAGTCCACCACGTTTCAATGGATATATCTAAATCCATGGTCATGAGGTAAGCACTGGCCAATCTCAGCAGATCGCAAAACAAAATAAAAGGTCATAAATGCAGGAAACAAACTTCTAGCAAGGAATGGAGGGGTAGTAGAAGTGGAAGGGAGATAATTGAGGATGGGAATTTTAGCAATCATGATGATACATACATATATATGCATATACTATATATAAGTGTGCATGTACTGTATATATATATAGTCAAAGAACAAACTTACTAAAAGTTTAGAAATTAAAAAGAAAAAAGAAGAAAACTAGATATATTTAAAGTAAAAGAATGAAGATTTGCCAGTGCTAAGGTGGTTAATAACTACAGTTGAGTTTTGTGGACAGCGACCTGTCAGATCAAAGTCTGGGTACTGAGTAAGAACAGCTATAACCATACTCTCAAAACATCAGCTGAGGTGCCTGTTCCCATCAGTTTAAAGTTCAAAGGGTTTGCAATCCGCATGACCCAGCCTTTCACAAACCAAAAGGGCAAGATATAAAGAAGTTTCTCTTAAGAACCTGATACTGGAGCAGAAAACACAAGCCTGCCTTGCACCATTAAGATGGAGCAGAAGACCCAGATGTGTGCCTGAGGCAAATAGCCCCAGGCAGGGAAGAAAAATCACAGGCCTGTATGGTGAAGAAATATGGTGGGGTACGTAAGAGAGAGAAACAGAATGATTCATGCCCTGTGGAGAGAGGCAGATCTGAAGAAGTGAAGGCAGTAAGAAACAGGCTGAGGTGGGTGGCCCGCTCGCCACCTGTGGCCATGATGATGTCCAGGCCTGAGCTGCTGCCACGGGCCATGTCTACTCCTGTGGCCCTGCTGTCACTGCTGTCTGTGTTGAAGTCCATGACTCCTGCTACCACTGAAGGCTAAGAAGATAAGGCTGCAGAACTGGCCCTGCCTTCACTGGCTGCAGTGCTCTGTGGAACAGATCCCTGCACCTCACCTGGGCGGCACCATAGAGATGACCCTGGGAGCAGGGGAACAGGGGAGTATGGGAGATCTGGTCCAGCCTTTCATCTACCGTATGGTATGGTGGTGTGAGTGAAAGAGAGATAAGCCCCTCCGTTGATCCTCACTGCCTGATCTCACGAGAACAGGAGAGCTGGCCTGGCATCTCACCGGCTACAGTACTACGGGAGCAGGCCCTGTACCTCACCGGAGCAGCACAGTAGAATTGCCCCTGTTGGTCCAGGCACCTTAATTCTTAGGGCCTATGCAATGGATAGGTGGCTCCACCACTTGTTTTGCAGGCAGCAACGTGGGTGGGGTACCAATGTCTCCCCTTTGCCCCTTGTCTCTCACTGCCTGCAGCAGGCAGAAGAGCTGACTCCTGGGTCATGAAACTGGATGAAATGGCCTTTCTCCCTTTATCTGCCACGTGGTGCTGATGGCGAGGGAAAAACGCCCTCTCCCCTCACTCCTTTCCACCTGTATCAGGTGAGAGAGTTGGCACTGCCCCTCCCCAGGAAAGCAGGCCCTGCACCTCACCTGGGTAGGACAGTAGAGCTGACCTTGTTGATGGGGATCAGGGTGACCATGTGCTTGTGAGATATGGCCCCACCCTTTATCTGCCATACACAGGAGAACCAGCCCCACCCCTTGCTGCCTGCTGCATAAGGGGAGCTAGCCAAGGACAATGCTGGAGAGCTCACCCTGGTAATGAGGATGAGGGAGAGCTGATGAGCTGAACAAAAAGCAAGCATCCAGGCACACAGAACCAGGGATCTGAGTTGGCCTACACCAACATCCACCCCATCAATGATCTACTGAAGCATGTAAAGGGGCCAGTTTGCAGACTCACAGCTGGAGCGTCTCCATGACACAGGGTAAAACAGGATATACAAGAGGAGTCCCAGTGAGGTCCTGGTATAGACAGTGCAGAGGAAACCAGAGGCCTTGAAACAGACCAATGACTCACTGCAATGAGCACTTGCAAGTAATGACATATAGACAGGGTATACTGCGTGACTCACTATGTTACACTACAGCTATCATGGCAAAATTTTTCTGCATTCTTTACTTAAATTTTATTTTGGTTTGTGTGGGAGATAGGCTGCAGGAACAGAGTGGGGAGATGAATGGGATCCAGAGGCAGTATATAGAAATCCGCAGAATTTCAAAAAAGACCTAACACTACTTTTCTAATTTAAAACAAAGTAAAATTATCATGGATGTACCCAAGATAAGGATCAGGAGTTGTATGTTCCTATTAAAAACACAAGAACAAATGGAACACTGCATCTCTGGGGAAACTGTATCAACACTATTCCTAGAGACTTGGGAATGGCGATTTACATGCTATCTGGACCCAACTCTAGTGGTTTAGTTCTATGTCTTCATCATATGACTTCAGCACTCTGTTCAACTGGTTGCTTATAGATGCACAAAATTCTCAGAAAAAAATTAAAAACTGTTATGTTTGCCATATTTAAAACTTTTGATTTCCAAATTTAAGTTTGCATCACCTAATTTTGACATTAGTGTGCTGGTTTGTTCCTATTGTCTTCACACTAAAGAATGCTTGACTTGGGGGCTGGAGAGATGGCTCAGTGGTTAAGAGCATTGCCTGCTCTTCCAAAGGTCCTAAGTTCAATTCCCAGCAACCACATGGTAGCACATAACCATCTGTAATGAGGTCTGGTGCCTTCTTCTGGCCTGCAGACATAGAGACAGACTATTGTATACATAATGAATAAATAATTATTTTTTTAAAAATGCGTGACTTATGCAGCATAGCTATCATATTACAGCATTTTGGTCACCTCTCCAGTACTACCAGTATGTTTTACAATTTCCAATTTTTCTTATTTTATTAGAAATTATAGTTGTTTTTATTTTAGGGAGTGTCTCTCTTTCTTAGGTGAAGAAAGACTTTTGTATTCATTTCAAAAAGATATATAGTCTCTTAGTCTCTGTTTGTCATGAAATGCCTTCATCTTTCCCTTATTTCTAAAGGACAGCTTGATTGGATAATACACTTGTGTGAGGTGATTTTTTTCCCTATGAACTTTGAAAAATCTCAAGCTAACTTCTGACTATAAGATCTCTGCTCAGAAGTTGCCTTCCACGAAGAAGAGGAGGATACATTAGGATACATTGAGGGGTGGGTGACTTTGTTTGTTGTTGTTGTTGTTGTTCTGAGACTCTTTTGTATTGTTGTCTTTCTCCTTTGGGAAACCAACTACAAAGCAAGTTAGAGTAGACCTGAAAAAGTCAATGCTGACTGATGACTGAGAGCTGACCTTTCTATGTCTGTACATTGGTGAGTAGCTCTGGAACTTGGGAGGTTTCTACTACTAGTTCTTTGAGGAAGCTTTCTACTCCCTTGTCAATCTCAAATCATACTTTTTAAGACTCAAGAACTCATATTTAGTTATTCCAATGCTGCCCTGTTGTTCCCATGAACTTTCTTCACAACCGAAGAAGCTTTGACCCTTCTTTATCTTGCAACTGGATATTTTGAAGTGGCCTGCTTTCCAGCACGCTGATTTTCTCTTGCCTTAGATCCATTTTGCTAATGTTACCTTCTATTGCACTTTTAAATCTGTTAAGTGTATTTTTTAGTTCAAGGACTTCTGTTTGTTTGTTCAAGGTTTTCACATTTTGGTTTCTATTTCTCAATCAAACTGAAATTTCATGTTATTGAAATTACTTTTTGACGTTTCCTTGCTTCTCACTGTGATTCCATGAATTGCCAGTTACGTTCTCTGATAGTTACACACATATGTTACTTTCTGCTTGATTCGGACAGTGTATTTTGATACTTAGCTGAGGTAATTGCTTCCTGAAAGTTCTTGATGCTTTTTTTTAATATCTTTGAACTTTAAAATAAGTTATTTACTCTAGAATTCATAATCTGGATTCATTATTTCCATTTGCTGAAATTCTATACAATCCACCAGTTTTCTGAGACAGTTGTTGCTTCTTTCATCACTAGAGGGTGATATAAGTCCAGGTTTGCAGTGAAACTGTCAAACTCTTCTAGCACTAGGGAGAGATCCAACCCCAGCTTAATGGATCTATTGCTTCATCTTCTTAGCTCTTTGAGTCCCCGAAAGGGTAAACTTCCTGAAAAAGTCTCTTTGGAGCTATAGAAATAACAGCCTCTGGATATTATGTTGTGTCTGTGACTACTGAAGTTGCTAAGTCTGTCACAACCTGAGTTTAGAGGTTTTCACAACACTTGGATGGAACCAAATGTTGCCTTCTTCCCAAGCAATCCCAGTTCAATACTAGTGGGATAGTCATTTGATAAAATGGGGCCACGAGTCTCTGCATGGCACTGTGGCTGTTCTTGGGGGTCTATTGAACAGTACTGGCCTGAACATGGAGGTGTGTTACCAGTCTGACTTAGAATTTTGATTAAAAAATTCTGTGCTCGCTACTTTGTTTACCCCTAGAGAAAAGAGTCTGACTACACACTATGTGTTCCAAGGCTGGGATGCTATTGACCAAAATTGCTTGTTACTAATGTGGACATTAAGCCATGTTGCATTTGTGTATCACAGACACAGACTTGCCCAGTCCCATGGGTATGCTGAGGCCCACACCACAGCTAACAGTCATACAGACCCATAACTAAAGTATGTATCTCTACATGGTACTATGTCTATGGGCTACATTGGTACTTTTCAGTGTGGGAGGAAGGGAATCCAGACAATCCCTTCCTTGGCTACTATAACTGGTGATAACCTGGGCCAACCCTAAGTCTGGCTTCCAAGTGCATTGCCAAGGGAAGGAGTGCCTCAGTCCCTCTCAAAGACTGGCAGTGGCTTCAAATCTGAAGCTTTTGCCACCAATATCCATATATGTCTGATTTCAGGGCAATTCTACAACCAGTGAGCTCTGGTCTGAAAACGCAACATTTGGTCTCTGCTTGTTGTTAGGTAGGCTTAACACTGATCCTGAAGACAAACTTCTATGTAGATTTTTATTCCCTTCTTCCAGAAATTTGAGAATTGAAGCCTGCTCTGTTTTACAAGGTTGGAAGATGGATGGCAGAGGCATTTCCTGAACCTTTGGCCAACATTCCAAAATCTATGTCTGTGAGTATTTGTCCAGTTCTGTCAAACATTCTCATACTGGAGATGATAAAAGGTGTTTTGTCTAGATTTGGACTTCATTTGTTTTTCTTCTATAAATGAGAAACATGTATAGCTGATCTGTGGAATTTGTGTACTGTGGTAGTTTGAACATAATTGGCACCCATAATCTTTTAGGGAGTAGCACTATTGGGAGAAGAGATATTGTTGGAATGGGCATGGCTTTGTTGGACAAGGCCTTGTGTCACTGTGGAGGTGGGCGTTGAAGTCTCCTATGCTCAAGATACTACCCAGTATCTCAATTTACTTCCTGTTCCCTAGGTGATCAACAGGTAGCTCCTTCTCCACTTTCAGCTCCTTCTCCAGCACCATGTCTGCCTGCATGTTGCCATGTTCTGCCATGAAGGTAATGGATTAAACCTCTCAAACTGAAAGCCACCCAATTAGATGTTTTCTTTATAAGGTTAAGGTGTTTCTTCACAGCAATAGAAACACTAAGACAGAAGTTGGTACCAGGGACTGGGGTATTGCTGTCATAGACCTGGCTATGATTTTGTTTGGAGGAACTAGGAAAGCAATGTAATACTTTAAGCAGTGCTTAATGAGCCATACTAATAAAGTTATGGAAAAATATTGCACTAAGAATGATTATAACTGCGGGGGGAGGGAGCTGGCTCAAGTGATTTCGAGGAGAAGAATTTTAGCATGTTGTCTAGAGGTCTTTCTTGTGATAATTTGGTGAAGAAAGTGGCTGCTTTTTGCCCTTGTCCAAAAAGTCTGCCTGGGGCTAAAGTAAAGAGATTTGGATTAATTCCATTGGCAAAGGAAATCTCAAAACAATGTAGTATAGACTCTAAAAACTTATAATCAAAAAGAACAAGCTGAGCAAGGAAAAATTCAAAATGTAAAATATGAGGAGGAAAGGAGTACCAATAAGTGGAATGGAGCTAAAACCCTTGTTCAAGAAGATAACTTAAGAAATGGAATAAATGAAGTGGTGACATCAGGGCTAGATCCCATTCAGCTATGTTTCCAACTTGGGAAAGGAAGCTGAAGAAAAGCCTAGAGCTGGGTGTGGTGGTGTACACTTTTAATCCCAGCACTTGGAAGACAGAGACTGGTGGATTTCTGTGTTTGAGGCCATCCTGGTCTACAAAGCAAATTCCAGAACAACCAAGCTTAGGCAGTGAAGGTAACCATCAAAACCAAAAAGCTGGTAAAGATGTAGTTGAACCCCAGCAAGCAGCAGGACTTGGCAGGTTCAGCCACATGGTTCTGGCTTTAGAGTTAAGGAGAGAAGGGGTTATAGAATTTGCCTCCAAGACTAAGGAAAGTTGCTGAGGCCAGGCGTGTTTCAGGGGTGTCCCTGAATGGAGGCCTAATGAGGTCATTGCATGAAACTGTGAAATTGAAGCCTGTGCTGGAGACTCCAAGATGTTGGAGATGTCAGAGTCATAAGATACCTACCTGCCTAGGAAAACTGATAAAAGGGAGTGAAACCAGCCTAAAAGAAAAAAGTATGTTGCAGTCAAAACTGAAAAGAATTAGAGATCTGAAGAGCATTTTGACATTAGACGTGGAAATGCAGAGTTTAGGTTTTGGTATTGCTTTGATCCATTATTTCGTCATTATGCTCCCTTCTCTACATTTTGGAATAGAATGTATATACTGTGCCTTTATATGTTGGAAGTTTGTGATCTTTACCTTGTTTTGATTTTATAGGGGTTTACCTTTAAGGCATTACATGGATCTCAGAAGAAACTTTGAACTTTGGACTTTTAAACATTGTTGAGATGGTGATAGACCATAGAAATTTTTGAAGTTGTACTGAATGAGTATTGCATTATATTCTTACAAGTTTATGGGGGCCAGGGAGTGGGATCTGGTAATTTGAATGTAATTGGCACCCATAAGAATGTAGGGAATGGCACTATTGGAAGTTGTGGCTTTTTTAGAGTAGCTGTGGCTTTGGTGGAGGAAGTGTGTCACTGTGGAAGTGGGGTTTTGAGGTTTCCTGTGCTCAAGATACCAGCCAGTGTCTTAGTTCACTTCCTGTTCCCTGCAGGATCAAGATGTAGCTCCTTCTTCATTCTCAGCTCCTTCTCTAGCACCATGTTTGCTATGTCCTGCTATGATGGTAATGAACTAAATCTCTGAAACTGTAAGTCACCCAATCAGGTGTTTTTCTTTATGAGAGTTGTTGTGGTCATGGTGCTTTTTCACAGCAATAGAAATCCTAACTAAGACTGGTACAAATGAGGTAAGCAACTTTTTTTCTTCCTGCCTTCTTCAATATGTCTTCTTTTATCTTTAAGACATTACTTTTACCTAGTTTTCTTAGCACCTAGGAAGGCAGTAAATCACAGTACAAAAAAAAAACATGAAGGAGGAGCATAAGACTGCCAAAGGGTGAAAGGGAACCAACCCTTCTTTATGCCGACCCAAGGGCACATCTCTATCCTCACATCTTTTTACTCCTGGTGTACCTCTTGACCGAGTGCCTTATAACCTTATACCTCATCTCTTCAGAGTGGGTAATGGTTCGAGCTCAATTTTTAATCTGTTGGGACCTTTCAGAATTACTTTTTATCAGAATTAGAATAAAATGAAAAAAATCTTCCAATATGCAGAGCCTTGAACATCTGAGTTTTTTTTTCTGTGCTGCTAACCTCTAACACTGTCTCATGTTCCTTCAACCAAGGTGCCTTTCAGAAAATTGGTGTTTCATAAAACCTACAGCTTATGCCTACCTTTTGCCTTCCACTTGCTCGTCCTTCCATGTGAGACAACCCTGCCTTAGAGGTCCCTTATTTGCCTTCTGTTCTTCATTTAGATTTGCATGTGGAGACTACAGATCTAACCATTCTGTGTTAAGTTAGCTGGTGTGTGATCCTACACTGCTTTACTTCTGACTTCAGAACATAGGCTTTTCCTAGGTTTCTCTCATGGGAGATCATGTCTGTCTTGTTCAATAACATTTGCTCTTTACTTAAAAAATTAGAAGAAAGTTATTAAAGTATTTATTATCTAAGTAAATAATGGTTCTCATTAACTAAATTGTGATTATTTTTTAGCTAAATTATTTTTGCATTGAAGTATTATTTTTTAAATGATAATAATTATAATGAAATTCTGTTTTCACACACTAAAATATTGAACAAATCAATAATTATCAAATTAAATAAGACATTAAGTCTGGTATCAATATGCAGAAATTGTGGCATGAAAAGTTGAGCATAAAATTGAAAAAGCACTATGCAGCAGTAAATTAGATATGGTCAAAGATTTTAAGGCTGGGGAAGAAGCTCAGTATTAGTGTGCTTGCTTAAAATATTCAAGACACTAGATACTATTCACTGCACTAAAAAATATTGTTAAATGTGTTGGGGCTATAATAAAGTGAATCAGAGTACAAGGGCCCATTTCATGGATTATCCAACAGTACTTTCCTAAGTTGGTTATCCTTCATGTTTTAGAAATAACATGTGTTAATATTATCATTGACTTCATTAAATTTTTGTTTTGTTTAATATGTTCCAAGTGTATAGCAGGTAAGGAATTAAAAATTCGGTGACTTATCAGTTTAACATTATGAGATGTAAGTTTGTCTGATTCCAGAGTCTTTGCTAATGGCTTCTAGCATATGGTGACTCTCTTTTCTATTTATTAAACACAAGTTATATGTAAGTCTCTAAAAACTGAATACATAACAGCAATAGACATAGCATAGAATAGCTTGCAGCATGCTTCAGAATACTGTCCTTATCTGTAAAAATAATTGGATCTTGGTTCATTTCTATTGATGCCTGTATTTTCAGTGTTGCTATTTCAGTTTACTACCTTTTTTTTCAAGAAGGCAAAATATCTTGTGGCCAATCACCTAAGAAACAAACTGAACAAATGATGAAGCAAAATGCTGGTAATGAGGAGATGGGAGAGTCCTAGGGAAACCAGATGGTGTGGGGAAAAGGGTAAGAAAGAGTTGGGGGAGGTGCAAAGAATGTTTGAAATGAGGGATGGTATCAAGAAACCTGAGATGAATATATATATATATATATATATTCCAAATACTGACCTAAACTTCAACTTCAGTGTATGGGGAAGACTTCTATAACCAGTTTTACTCCACTTTGGTCCCTCCGTGCTTCATCAAAAATAGACATCTAGTTGTCATACTTGGCCTGCTGCCCTTGGGTCCCAAACATCTGTGCTTTCGCTCAGCCACCACTGTGATTCTTGCAAAAGCAGCTGGTTATGTTTTGTTTTTGTAATGTGGTTATTCTGTGTACTTTTACAACCAGTGTACTAAAAATAATGACAATATTTCTAATTAAAAGTCATATCTTCCTTAAAAAATGAAGGAAAGAAAATGATATTTTGTGCCAAAATTGTCCTTTGAGTCTAGTAAAACTACCATTCAGGATAAATTTAAGTGTAACTTATTTTGAAGTCTTTAAAGAAAGAAATCAAATATAATTAAAGTAAAAATTGCCAGTAATTTAATAGCATATATTTTATTGTATACTTAGTCTCCTGTAGTTACCCTAATTCTGGACAAGTTATAGCTTATTTGGTTCTTTTAAGTGGAGTTTCTAGCTCATGAAAGTAACAAGAACATGGCAACTTCAGATACAAATACAGTGAAACTCCCTGGGAGATTTTGGTAAGTTCAAATAGGCCTTGACTATAATGTAGAGATGGCAAGTTTCCCATGAGGTTTCAACTTTTTAGTAGGGGTCCATATAAGTTCTTAAAACAATGTGAATGAAAACTTCGAAAATCACTTATGGACCTTGAAATGTGTTCGTTCTCCAGAGTGCCAAGAACTTGGTAAAGAGTCTATTTTAGCACACTGTCTACTCAGACCATTAATAGAACAAATATTCCTGTAATATCTAAATGAACAACTTGAATTCTGATCACACTGCAGATAATAAGAATGTATATTCTTCTCATATAGTTCTGAGAGATCCTGATATTATGCTTATACATTTGGCTTGTTACTTTTCAGCTCTTATATCAATTTTTTGGGTGGGGGTTGACTGGCTTCATATTAATTATTCTAGCCAACCTTTTATTACCCCACATTTTCTTCCAGAATTTCATGTCTACTTATTCTCAGTACGTAAGTACAGAAACTTTATTCTACAAATACAGAAAAAAAAAAACGAGGGATGGAGATAGAGACAGAGACCCACATTGAAGCACTGGACTGAGCTCCCAA
>LOEQ01008535.1:53564-64781 GCA_001685075.1 Bramus lutescens | reverse complement strand
GACTTCCCACAGGACAGGGAACCCTGACTGCTCTTAGGACTGGAGATGGAGGGGGAGGGGGGAGGGAAATGGGCGGAGGTGGAAATTAAAAAAAAAATCCAGAAAAAAAGGGAATCATTAGACCTGTAGTTGATATAGTTGAATCCTTAGCCATTAGGGAAATGCAAATCGAATCTCTTTGAGATTTCTGAGCCCTGTCAGAAGGGCTAAGATCAAAAACGCAACTCATGCTAGAGAGGATGTGAAGCAAGGGGAGCACTCCTCCATTGCTGGTGAGAGTGCAAACTTCTACAGCCACTTTAGAAACCAATATGGCAGAAAATTAGCAATAAATCTAAGACACATCTATACCATTCTTGGGCATATACCCAAAGGACTCTTACTCAACCATGTTCATAGCATCTTTATTTGTAATAGCCAGAACCTAGAAACAACCTAGATGCCCCTCAACTGATAAACAGATAAAGAAAATGTAGTACATTCACACAATGGAGTCTAATTCAACAGTGAAAAACAATAGTACCATGAAATTTGAGGGCAAATGGATGGAACTAGAAAAAATCATTTTTAGTGAGGTGACCTAGACCCAGAAATATAAACATGGTATATACTCACTTATAATGTATATTGGTGTTAAGTAAAGGAAATTCATGCTACAATCCTCAGACCCACATGGGCTAGGTAATGGGAGGGCTCAAGAGCGAATGCATGGGTCTCCCTAGGAGGGAGAAATACATTTTTCAGATGGATGGGGGCAGATGAGATGAGAATAGGAGGGATCAGGCAGGGTTGTGTAGGAGGGAGAGAGTACTGGATGAGATTACTGAAATAGGGGTGGGGGCCACTTGAGGGGTGATGAAAAAACAGTATAGTGGAAATTCCTGGAATCCAGAAGAGTGACCCAGAGAAGTCTCCTAGTCATGGGGACTATGGAGCCTGAATCAGCAATCTTTGATAATCAGGCATGGCTCCTAGCAGTGGGAAGGGGGTATTAACTGGGCCACAAAATCTTCAACTTACAGTCTGCCTTGTCTGCAATATGTGTTGTGGTAATGCAGTGCAGGACTTGTGGGGGTGGGCAACCAATGACTGATCCAACTTGAGACCCACCATGCCCAAGAGGAAATCCATACCTGACACTGGGTGGTCAGTTCTCAGAGACAGGACATCCAGAGACCCAAGACAGCATCAAACACAACTAGAAAAAAAGTCCATGAAACTGATATTCTGCTGTATTCGTAGATTGATGCCTCACCCAAGTGTTGTTAGAGGGTTGTCATCCGTCAACTGATAGTAACAGGTGCAAAGACCCCCAGCCAAACACAAGGCATGGCCAGGGGACCTCTGCAGAAGAAGAAGTTGAAGAACTGCAGGAGCCAGAGGGGTGAAGGACAGCACAAGTACACCGCCCAAAGAATCAACTAAGCAGAGCTCACTGGAGCTCACCGATAATGAAGTGATAAACATGAACACTATATGGATCTGAACTAGATTCTCTGTATATAAGCTACGGTTCCAAATTCGTGTTCTTACGTGAGTTCCAATAGTGGGATTGGGGTCTGTCTGAGTCTTTTGCCTCCTCTTGAGAGCCTTTACCTTCTACTGGGTTGATTTGTCCAGCCTTGATATTAGGGTTTGTGCCTAGGCTTACTATAATTTGTTATGCTGGGAGGAGAAACTGTTGTTAGGAAGCAATGCATATGAAAAGAGTAAAATAATTTTTTTTCAAAAAGAATAGTAGTTGATAGGGAAACATTTTGAGGTTAGGAGAATAATATCAGACTAGGAAGTCACCATTTTTGAGTTTGCTTATTACACATAGTCACACAGAATTTAACAAAATGGTCAGGTTTTTCACGCTTCATCTGTACCAAGATCGTTGGGGTTCAAATACTCCACATTGTATTTGAAAAGTTCTTGTGTGTAGTTCACTACCACTACTCTTCATCCTTGACCATTTGTCTCTTCTCCAACTCCTACCTCAGCAAAACTGAAACAAATCAACAAAAAAGTAAAGGCAGAAAAAAACAAAAGAAAAAGACCCAATCAAACGTACCAAGAAGAAAAACAGTATAAAACACACAACAGGCTTGACTGTGGACAGTGCTTGCAGACAACCTAAGTTTGGTTCCCAGCATGCACTTTGACAACTCACAACAACCTGTCAATAGACACCGGCTTATGTGTGTTTGAGCCTCTTCCACCTTGTCTGAAGGCCAGAGAATCTGAGGTTGCTGAAAGTTGTTGACAACAACTGTGGCTCCACACCCTGACCTAGGATGTGGCTACTTGGTGTTTTGCATATTAAGATGGCCCATACAGGTAGATCTACTCCCCTCTTTGTATTGGAGTATTAAAAATGTATGGAAAATTAAACATGGGAAAACTCAGGAACTCAGTACTCAGAAATCAGTGTGCAGGCCCCGAGTGGCCCTATCCTATGTCTCTGTGATTCTTTCTTATCTCTGTTCTAATTACCTAACTTTTCTAATCCTAATGTCCCTACCCTGGAAAGTGCAAACCTGTTGTGACTAGCTACCTGGCAAAAGTCACGCCAAAAAGGTGACTCCTGACAGTACACAAACACACACACACACCATATACAAAACTAAAAAGAAATTTAAATATAAAACAAATAAAAGAGTCATTTTGCTCCCTAACACAAATCATATACTACCACTAATAAACAAATTTATGGAACTTTGTTTTTATCTTGAAATCTTTCTCTAGCCACGATGAATAGTGTGTTTTCTTCTTAACTAAGAATACACCAGGTGTGATGTGCAGACAGATGCAGAATGGTGAATGTGGAGTGTTGAGCGATGCAGAATCTGTTTTGCTTCACACATTTGAACAGCCCCAGCTCTGAGGAATTCTTGACACTGCTTGTTCATTAGAATCATCTGAGGAGCTATTAAGACTCCCAATGTGGAAGCTCTAGGCCAGACCTATAAATCAAAACTCTGAGACTGTGACCTCAGCATCAGTAGTTTTCAAAGCTCCCCAGGTGATTCCTTTATGAAGCCAAATTTGAGAATGGCTGAGCTTCAGGACACTGGAGCCCATACAACCACAGCTGGGTAATGGCCAGCCATTTTTTGGTGTTGTCAACAGTACTTAAGAAACCATGCCAAGAGTCATTTGGGGATGGGAGTGTCAGAGAGGTCGCCCATCCAAGATCTCTTGAAAGAGTAAGAATTATTCCTTAGAGAATAACTATCATCGCTGGAGTGCATGAAGTAAATAAGACTTAAGAAAGCTCTCAAAAAATCAGGTAGTAGATGTTTCAGAATAGACACAAGATGGTTGCATTTTGCTTTAAATTGAATCTCTCTGAACTATGTTACAAACATTTTAATAAATATGCTGAAATTTTTGCTTTTGATTTAGTGTTTTCTTTTTGTGGCATGGAGAGAGCCACAGTGATATGATCTTAGAAACCAATTCTGTAAGAACCCATTGATACCCAAAAATTACTTCCTTTGCTTTGTAATGATGTGAAATAAAATTTTATCACAGGAATAGGAGTCTGTTGTATCTTAATTCAAAGTTCCCCTGCAACAAATGAACAATATAAGTAACATTTACTAAATTTATATGTTAGAAATATAAAGAAATGGGGTTAATATGATTATTGTCCTTTGCAATAGTCTAAAGTATGTGCTGACATTCAACTAACTTTTTCTCTAAATATGATTATTTTTTAACACTTGGGCACTCTGCATAAATATGTAGTGAATTCATATTGACAATCTCAAAGACAGTCTCTTAATTGTGCCTTAGTGATTTCCTATTATGATTATTAAGTAGAAACAGACAAAAGTAAAAAGATTAGACAGACAAATTTATCCCAGTCTTAGGCCCACTACTCATACAAAAACTGAACTAAACCATTGGGAAGCAGAGTAATATGAAATAAAAGCTGTTAGGAGTGGGAAGAATGCATTAAATGAAGTATTTTATTCAATCTTGTCTGTCAATGTTTGCTTGAGGGGTAGGAGTCTGACCAAATATATAAAAATAGATTCTTTTGAGAATCTGTAGGGATGGACAAAGATTTATATGTATAGTAGGCAAAAAAGAGAGAAAATAAACAATATTCAACAGTCTGTCTGATCAAAGAAGAATTGGCATGCTAGACAGAGGACAGACATGGGGAAGACGGTGGCAGTAGAGAATTGTGGTTGATGTTCTACAAAGCAACTTTGGTCTAAGGATATTTGTATTTGAATTATAGCCTGTTACTTTGTTCCAAAATTTTGAACACCTCTCTGTACCTCCCCTCTCTCATTTGTCTTTCTCCCCTACACTTCTCTGTCACTCTTGCAAAAGGAATAAAGAATTCATTAGTGGCAGCAAAGCTTATTGTCTATGTCTGACATATAGCCTAATGTGCAATCAAAGACTAGGGCCATGTAAGATGTGTAGTTAATAGCACAAAGGGAGGATGGCTGAAATCTGTTCCTGGTTTGAATAGCTCCAGTTACACATCTCCAGGAGAATGGCTTGGAAACCTTTGAGAGTCAGGCACTTCAATTGTCTGTATCTGTGTGATAGAAAGAAGTACATACACATATTCTCCTGAATCTAGGACAGGTACATATGAGCAAAGATACATGGACTCAGTAGGATGTATGTATATGGGGCACATATATTTACATATGCCAATGTAAAAATGTAACAATAGTAGTTAAAGGAGAGCATGAATCTGAGAGAGGGTGAGAGAAGGCAAGAGGGCCATAGATGTCTGTACGTATGTATGTATGTATGCTCATGTATGAAATTCTAAAATAAAATAAATATAAATAAAATATGAAACTGTTTTAGGAAGCAGAGTGAGTACAAAGTATTTTTCCATCTAGAACACAACTGAAAGATCAAATACGTCTGGCAAAAAATACAAATGTAGTTCTGTTAACACAATGTTTCAAAGTTTATCTTTCTCCAACACGGGAATGTGGCCCAACCTAGGTCCAGTTCCTGCACCTGGGAGTTTTGGAATTCTGTAATCTGGAAGCTGGGAATAAAAGAAAAAAATAAACAGACCATAGTCTTGCTAAATGTTGAATCTACTATGAGAAAAATTGAAGAAAGATGAGGGAAAATAAAATTTGAACTAATAAAATATTATCTAATATAAAAATATTACCACAATTCATATTGTAAATCACAACATTTTCATAATTTCAAACCCATAACATATTTCTATGTATATACAGAAAATTAATTTAAGTGAAGAATAGACATATGTTCTTCTTGATTATTCTAAAATGTTCTTGCAACAGATTAATCAGTTTAGATCAGCTTACATATGAACTAACATGGAACCCTATTTGGCACTCACATTTAAAATCATTTTGCTCTCTCTATCCTGTCTATGATTATTTTTTATTCATTCATATCCTTTAATACTACTTGTAGAATAATAATATGCTTATCCTTAGCACCATTAATTCTGCTTTTAAGAATTCTTAGAGTCTTATACATTCTTAAAACAAAGGCAACAATTTTTAGTTAATTTGATTTAAAATGGAAACAACAGTTATTTCTCACTTTAATAAGGATAAGTAAATCAAAATTATTTGTCTATATACTACTTTGAAGAGATTTTGTAGTTTGAGTTACTGGATGTCATAGGCCCTGTGGTAGAACCTGCTGTTGATATTTTGCTCAATGGTTATTTTGTCAAATTGCCCTCTCAGTGTTTACTTTCATACCCACAGATTTCAGCTACTTGCAGTCTTGGTCAGGGAAGCTCCTTCTTGTACAGGGAGGTAGGCAATGCTGAAATTTAAGTGCTGAGAACGAAAGATTGTGTGTTCCTCCTTAAACCAGACATAGTCTCAACCACTGCCTGCATCCCCCACCAAGCCTCTGGGAATGTCTTAAAACAGAGATAATACAGAGCCAATGGACTGGGAGAAGAGCTATGAAAGACAAACTTCCAGACTTGCCATGGTTACTACATTTATGAACTTATACAAGATATGGTCTCCTGCCCAAAGGCAGAACAAGATCAGCCAGCCAAAATTCTGGAAGAGGTGGGGGAGGGGCTCTTTAGGCCTCAGCCCTTATTGAGGTGTTATTGGCATTGATATCTATCTGCTAAGCCAGCTAAAGACAGTTGTTCTTTGAATGTGTGGTAGATTTTACATACTCCAGTGAATCACCTTATACTATATTCCTATGGGCATCACTAGTTGAACATAGTGGATTAGTATTTTTTGTTTGTTTGTTTGTTTGTTTGTTTGTTTAAAGAGAACATGCAATTGGAAAGAGATTGCACTGGGGGAATTTAGGGCAAGTTAAGGGGGAAATAGGGGCATCAGTATGATTATGTTTCATTGTATATATGTAGGAAATTCTTAAAAAGATTGAAAAAACAATCAAAGCAATGAAAAGTTATAGGATATGTACCATGCTTTGAATACTTTGCATTAGTGTTTTTAGTGTTCTCATTTTCTTAGATCCATTTATTCATTCAGAAAGCATGACTTGAGTGCTTGATATGATCCAAAAATTATTGCTGGCACTGTCAGCTAAAAAAAGGCAGTCAAGGACCGATCTTTGTTTATTCCCTATCTAACATGAGAGACACAGGCTAAGGAAGTCATTACTCAAGTACATTTAATTGCTACTGCAATAACTGAGCAGAAGAATAAGCAGAGGGTTTTACTGAGTAAAGGTAGAGTGATAAAAATATGGTTTGAGAGATGAGGGGAGGCTTTTCTGGGATGACGATGTTTAGAAGTAGATTTGGAGCTGTATGCAATGTTAGAAGGTGTGTTGGGGCAGGCTGGGGATGATAATTTCAAGAGAATGAAGAGTAGTAGAAGCTGTGGATGTGCAGCCCTGGAGGCTTGATACTGCTGTCTAACATGTGCTGAGGGTAGACATCCTGATTTCAGGCTTCTTCAGCCTGGAAAGTGAGGCTGCACAGTTTTTATGCATTACTCTGGTACACTATAAATTTTACAGAGTCTGTTGTCTCTTTTACTAAGTTTTACTCTACCATCCCCATGTCAGTGGCAAGGATATAAAAGACAAATGCTTTCAGGATGGGGTACTAGAGACTATGGATGGTAAAAGACATAAACAGCTGGAAATTGTCCAGGATAAGGATTTACACTGAAGATACAATGGGTATAAAGAAGCTCCTGGAAGATTCCAAGATTTAAATTTTGGGTGGAGGAAGAAGCAGGGACAGTGGCCAGGCCAAAAAGATTTAATGTCACTGAAGCCTGGATGAAAGAATTGCAAGAAAGGAGAAATAAATTACTGGGATACTTGATGGGGGATTCTTTTCAATGTCAGCTGCTAACATGGCACATTAGACTTGTGATTGCTGATTTTCTAGTACAACTTCAGGAAAGAAAAAGAATTTTGGCAAGCTTAAAATATTCCTTATACCTTTTGATTCTGAAAATAAATAGTGGTTGTGACTTCAAGTGAAATAAACATACATACAAATTTAGTTGGCAATTATCAAATAAAATGTTTCAAAGTTTATCATAAGCTATGTTTTCCTTTATTTGACCAAACAAGTTTGCTTTTTTTCACATTCATACATACAGAATAGTAAATGAAATAAGAGTTTGGTAGAACCAATAAAAGAGATCACAATGCAGTCAATATCAAAACCTATGTACAAATTTTATTGTTTGAAAAAAATGAAATGCAATGGGTTAAAAAACAAGAATAGAACTGTAAGCTAGCATAGTTCTTTCCTTTTTCACATTTTTTTGAACAAAAACAATTAAAACGTTCACTGAAAAAATATTTTACTAATGAAATGTTTGTTCTTTTATTGGCAAACCGTGGTGCTAGTTTAAGAATTACAGTGTGAAATAATTTGTCTTAAGAAAAAAATATATTTTTACTTATGCCCAATATTTTAATATTTCTTAAGCCTCCACTGTATGCAAGGGCCTTACTTTCTACAGTCAAGTTTTGTGTGTACAATAATCTTATATATCTATAGATACATCTAGATACTTATATACATAGATAACCTTTTTAATGAATGAAATTAGAGGGGCATTCAATGGACTTAATTTTTAGCTGGGAAAGGCCACTACATCATATTTCACTTCTAGGCCAGCAATGACAAAATGGACTTCTGCCAGGATCTGGAGGTATTTGGGTCACGTTTCTTCTAGATCACTTGAGGCCCTTCTATTTAAATAGTCTTGGCCTGTTTTAAAGTCTTTAGTTCTCCTCTGTGTATATTAGAAGGATGCTTAGCAACCTGTGGCTGTAATATTTCTGAATGTCTTGGGTCACTTTCAATGAATATCAATTTAAACAGCTTTCGTATTAAGGTTGATTTACAGCTTTTCGTTTAAAACAAGGCCAACACAGGCATTTCTGGGTGCAGAGGAATCATTCCAATCCTCTCTTTCCCATTTGTTTACCAAATTTCTACCCACAAATTTTAGAATTGTGTGCCAAAGGCGAGCACTCCCCATCTCACAGCCTTATGTATTTATCCTTCTCACAAGTTAAAAAGGGTTGGCATCCTGATCTGTTTTGAGCATCCCTGGAAATATTTTGTTCTATCCTTTTAGCTGTTTCAGAAAGGAGAAACCAACCATTTATGAAGATCTTTACTTTATTGCAAATTAAGTCTTTATCATTTCAGCATAAAATAAACCAATGGTTCTTGATTAAAAAAAAGAGTCATTATTAGAATATTGTTGTATCTGTCTGAAAAATTAAAGAGCGTTTAGTATTTTTATTTAATTAACAGATTAGTTTTAAGGTAAAATTATAGTGATGTCATCCCACCTATAAGTATGTCAAGATACTGTTAGATCTGGATTGATGCCAAGCTGTAGGAAAGAGGTGGTAATAGAGAAACAGAAGTGACAGACAGGCGACAGACTGTTGCGAGCCATGGTGGCACATGTCTGCAATTGCAACATTAAGGATGCTGAGTCATGAGAACTGCAAGTTTGAAGATAGGCTGGGATACACAGTGAATTATGGCTCAGTTAGGACTGTGTAGTAAGAATCTTTCACAACCACCACAACAAAATAAAAATAAAAGAAGGTAAAGTCACCAAGTTCTTCAATGACTTTGTTGTGGCCTTGGACAGCTTTTGTTTGTTTGTTTCAGAAGTGAGTTTTCATCATCAGTAAAATGGGAGAGTTGTGATTAAATAATTTTTTAAATTGATTTTATTGAGCTATACATTTTTCTCTGCTCCGCTCCCTGCCTCTCCCCTCCCTCCCTCAACCCTCCCCCAAGGTCCCCATGCTCTCAGTTTACTCAGGAGATCTTGTCTTTTTCTACTTCCCATGGAGATTAGATCCATGCATGTCTCTCTTTTGTCATCTAGGTTCTCTGGGATTGTGAATTGTTGCCTGGTTTTCTTTGCTTTATGTCTAAAAGTCACATATGAGTGAGTACATATGATATTTGTTTTTCTGTGTCTGGGTTACCTCATTCAATATGATGTTCTCTAGCTCTGTCCATTTNTTTACTCAGGAGATCTTGTCTTTTTCTACTTCCCATGGAGATTAGATCCATGCATGTCTCTCTTTTGTCATCTAGGTTCTCTGGGATTGTGAATTGTTGCCTGGTTTTCTTTGCTTTATGTCTAAAAGTCACATATGAGTGAGTACATATGATATTTGTTTTTCTGTGTCTGGGTTACCTCATTCAATATGATGTTCTCTAGCTCTGTCCATTTGCCTGCAAATTTCAAGATGTGATTATTATTATTATTATTTTTTTTTTTGCTGTGTACTCCGTTGAATAAATGTACCACATTTTCCTCATCCATTCTTTGGTCAAGGAGCATTTAGGTTGTTTCCAGGTTCTGGCTATCAAACAATGCTGATATAAACATAGTTGCGCACTTGTCCTTGTGGTATGATTGAGCATCCTTTGGGTATATACCTAAAAATGGTATTGATGGGTCTTGGGGAAGGTTGTTTCCTAATTTTCTGAGAAATCGCCATACTGGTATCCAAATGGGCTGTACCAGCTTGCATTCCCACCAACAATGAAGGAGTGTTCCCTTTACCCTACAACCTCTCCAGCATAAGTTGTCATCAGTGTTTTTGATCTTGGCCATTCTTTTCTTTTTTTTAAAATTCCATTTAGTTCATGAGACAGTCATTTCTTTCCCATATTTCCAACTTGTTTAAAACCCAAACCACTTGGGTTTTTAGCAACTTCTTCTCTGGGATTGGCTTTTATCACTACTCTTAACTGGTTGCCAACTTCTGATGGCCACCATTTTTCTCATCTTCAAACATGTTGTTCTTTTTTATTACTTTATAGATAGTATCAATCAAAATTTTCACTTCCTCCCCTCCTCCCACTTCCCTCCTGCCTTCCCACAGTACCCCACCCCCTGCAGTTCTAAGAGAGGGCAAGGTACCCTGCCCTGTGGGAAGTCCAAGGCCCTCCCCCCTCCATCCAGGCTTAGGAAGGTGAGAATCCAAACAGAATAGGATCCCAAAAAGCCAGTACATACTGTAGAGACAAATCCCAGTGCCATTTTCATTGGTCCCTCAATCTGGCCCAATTGTCAGCCACATTCAGAGGGTCCAGTTTGATCCGATGCTTGTTCAGTCCCAGTCCAGCTGGAGTTGGTGAGCTCCCTTTAGCTCAGGCACACTGTCTCCAGTGGGTGGACCAACGCCTCATGGTCCCAACTTCCTTGCTCATAGTCTCCCTCCTTTTGATCTTCAGCTGGACCTTGGGAGCTCAGTCCAGTTTTCTAATGTGGGTCTCTGTCTCTATCTCCATCTGTCACTAGGACGAAGGTTCTATGGTGATATTCAGGATAGTCATCAGTCTGACTACAGGGCAAGGCCAGTTCAGGCATCCTCTCCTCCACTGCCCAGGGTCCTAGCTGGGCTCATCCCCGTAGACTCCTGGGAACCTTTTCAGAGCCAAGCCTCTTGCCAAACCCTTAATGCTCCCTCAATTAAGATATCTCCTTCCCTGCTCCCATATCCGTCCTTCCTCTATCTCAACCATCCCACTCCCCTAAGCTCTTCCCAACCCTCCACTTCTCCCCTCTCTCTCCCCCTCTCCCCTTCTCCCCTCACCCACCACCATGCTCAGAAAATTGGCAGTTAACCTACCTCAGGATCCAGCAATACCACTCTTGGGAATATACCTAAGAAATGCCCAATCATACTACGAAAGCATTTGTTCAACTATGTTCTTAGCAGCATTATTTGTAATAGCCAGAACCT
>LOEQ01008535.1:10737-28452 GCA_001685075.1 Bramus lutescens | reverse complement strand
GAAATGATGTAGGAGGGTCATCTGTCTATGTATTACTTTCATTGGTTAATAAAATACTGCCTTCGCCTTTTAATAGGGCAGAAAATTAGGTAGGTGGAGTAGACAGAACAGAATGCTGGGAAGAAGGCAATAAGACAGACGCCAAGAAGCTCTGGCCCAAGACAGATGTAGGTAAGAATCTTCCCAGTAAGCCACCAGTTTGTGTTGCTGCACAGATTATTAAAAATGTGTTAATTAAGATGTGAGAGTTAGCCAAGAGGAGGCTAGAACTAATGGGCCAGGCAGTGTTTAAGCAAATATAATTTGTGTGTTGTTATTTCGGGTGTAAAGCTAGCTGTGCAGGAGCCAGGCTGGACAAAGAGCAGCCTGCTCCCCTATCACTACAGAGAGTATCATCCACTGAATAGACTAACATCAGCTCACAGAGACAAAGCGGTAAGATCCTGCATGGGTCTGCACCCAAACCTCTGTGTATTTATGACTATTAGCTTGGTGTTTTTGTGGGACTCCTAACAGTGGGAGAAGGTGTGTCTCTGACTCTTTTGCCTTCTCTTGGGACTCTTTTCCTTCTATTGGCTTGCCTTGTCCAGCCTAAGTATTGGCTTTTGCCTTGCCTTATTGTATCTTTTGTGCTGTTTGACTGTCATTTCTTGGAAGCCTGTAACCATTAATGAACCTTGAACATATTTATTTGACAAATATATGGAGAATGTCAAACTAGATACTTATGTGTTGTAGTAGAGCCAGTTTTATGGGGAAAACAGTTGGACAGAACTCATTAAAGAAGTCCAGTTTTCCTGAACCTCTGTCTGATATAAAACCACTGACAGACAGGTAAGCATGCTTTCTTATTCCCCCAAGCTGCTCACATCTGAAGACTCAACCGAAGTATAGTTCAAGCAAATCTTTCATAAGCTTTTTTTTTTTTTTGAGAAGGATATCCCTGGGCTAGTTTTGGCCATCCAGTGATTGGATTTAGACAAGAAAACAAGTTGTTAACTATTAAGATCAGCCAGATATAACTCTCAGTTCTTCTAGGAGGTAACAAAACCTAATTCTAAAAATGTAAATTGTTTATTTTAGCTGAAAAGGTAGCCTGGGGCGTTCCTGGCCTTTGTTTAACTTCTTCAACCATCTTGCCCAATTCCAGATGTGCACTCAGGAAAGATTGTGAGCCTGGAAAGTGAGTGCATGTGTGACCAAATTCTTGCTAAATGCCCTTGAGTGAGCCGAAGGAAGAAATGGTACTGGAATGTGGGAGAGAGTGTTAGAGAGGAAATACAGAGAGCTGGTGGAAAAAATGCTGATGAAGGCACAAGGAAACTTCAGACTGACTCTGATTTTGGGGCCTAGTGGCTTGGAGAACAGGAAACAGTTGTGAGGCTTTTTTAATTTTATAAAGCAAAGTTTTATATATATATATGTATATAATATGTGATAGATAAAAATTGTTATAGATATAAATAAAGCATATTTCCTGCTGTGTGTGTGTAGTGCATGCTGTACCAAATCTGATACTTAAGGCACAGAATTGGACATGAACAACAAAATTGGATATTAGAACATCTGAAACTAGTTTACTTACAACCTGGAAGGAATTTCTTCACCATCATTTTATAGCACTCTATTGTCTATGATTGCTCATGCAAGTCAACTCCTTTGGAAGAACTCAAGCTCCTAAGGATGTCTGCTTTACAGAGTGAGTGTTGTACTTGCAAGTTTCTGGCCATCAAACCCCATCTCTGCCCACTGGACTGGCTAGGTTTAAATCAATTTGATACAAGATAGAGTCATTAATTAGAAGGGAGCCTCAATTAAGAAGATACCTCCATAAGATCTGGCTGTAGGGAATTTTGTTAACTAGTGATTGATGGGGGAGGGCCGAGGACACTGTGGGTGATGCCATCCCTGGGATGGTGGTCCTGGGTTCTTTAAGAGAGCAGGCTGGGCAAGCCATTGGAAGCAAGCCCATAAGTAACACCACTCCAAGGCCTCTATATCAATTTCTTTCTCCAGGTTCCGGCCCTGTTTGAGTTCTTGTCCTGACTTCCTTCAGTATGAAAGTGTAAACCAAATAAACTCTTTCCTCCCCATTTTGCTGTTTTGATCATAGTGTTTCATCACAGCAATGATAACCATAACTAAGACAACTCCCTTCATCAAAATGAAATTATATAAACTAACGTGTAAAACTGTTTAAAAAAAACTGGTAAGAAAATGAATCCTGAAATAATCATTTAATTACCTGAAGGATTTGCATTCTTTCAGTCATTCAATAATTTATTCTTCAAATATTTATTAAATGTCTTCTATGTATCAGCCATTTAGTGGTGGTAGAGATATATTAAGAGTCAAAAGTAAAGCATTCTTTTCATTTATTATAAAAGTGGAAACTTTATTCTATGAATATATTTATTTTAAGGCATGTTATGGGGGCTTTTGTAAAGCTACTGCTGTAGAGAGCACCCCTGAAATTATGCAGACAGCAAGACTGGAGTTACTTCTATCCTTTGGATAAGGTAACTAAGAACAGTAGAACTAATTTAGCATTGCAGATTCACTAAGCTATTTATATTCTTTTGTCAGAAGACATGCTAGATGCTAGGCTGAGGTAGACCTTCCTTATCCTTACCTGTAATTGATTCTCCTGTATGTTGCTGTGGAAATTTCTTCATTATCTAAAGAAAAGAAACATGTTTCTTCATATGAGTTGTGTACACTTGAGCTGGACCTTAGTTGTTTATTTTTAAAAATAACTACACTTTGTTTTGTAGACAACGAAACAATAGTATCCAGGTACTGATATCTTGGCACATATTCCTGGAATAGTATGAATGGATAAAATTACAATATGCAAGTATAGATTATATAGTTGTATATAATGGATTATATAGAAACAAATATGTGTGCTGATACCATTTTTGTTATGTTTTGAAAGCATTATTTTGTTAATCATTTGGGCTTTGGAGAGAGTTTATTGCAGCCACAGGCTTCTAGACTGTCATATGTTCCAAAGTGCTGCCTTTGCTCTGTTATCCTCATTCAACACTAAGTA
Source organism: Bramus lutescens (assembly GCA_001685075.1). Lineage (NCBI taxonomy): Eukaryota > Metazoa > Chordata > Mammalia > Rodentia > Cricetidae > Bramus > Bramus lutescens. Next base: position 25,397 of record LOEQ01008535.1, on the reverse strand, counting down.
GGACGGATTTCAAACTTCAGCTCATTACTTTTTTGGCTTCTATCAGAACTTCATAGGGGATAGCAAAATCCTGAGCCAAGAAATTTAGCTACAGAAGAGGTCAACTACAGAAGGGTGCGGTAGTCGGTGTTTAAGTCATTATATTCCACGCGTGAAATGGCTAACACTGCAAGGTGAAGGAAAAGTGTGCCTGTATGCTGATGGTTTTCCAATAGCATGGTCTTGTCATTTTCCTATGGTTCTAAGAAAGAGGGAGTGAGGAGAGAGAAAGAGAGAGAGAGAGAGAGAGAGAGAGAGAGAGAAGAAAATTGTTCACATGATAAAAAAATGAAATCTGGACATGTTTAAAACATACAGAATGAATCATAAATCATAACAATAAATTAAAAAAAACAATGAAATGAGTATACCTTAGGTAGCTCATTGAGTGAAATCTTTCAAGCAACATAGAATATTAAAAAAGAAGGACTGGCTTTCATGACAGCCATGAAAATAGTCCCTTCATATTATTGTAAGATCTTGATCCAAAGCATTTTGATCTTATTAAAATTATGAAATTTGACAGAAATATTTTCCTGAAATAGTCAAATAATAAAATATTGGCAGAGCCTGAAGGTGATTTTAGCTATCGTTTCTAGAATGTGTCCAGTATTCCATGCATCATGCCAAATGCTTTCACACGGTTACTGTTGTATCATTGGCCCATTGTGCTTGCTAAGTGTTTATTAAATCATGGACTCAACAAGCATTGCACAGTATTTCATTTGCATACATTACACTTAAGTTCTGGGACAACACAGGAGACAAAGCAAAGTACCTTTGTGCAATTTGCATTTTTAGAAAATGCTGCAACCTTCTTATTACTCATTAAACAATGGAGAAAGCAAAAAGCTATTAGTGCTGTTTCACATTGTGAAACCCGAGATTTCTAGGTCTGTAGACTCAAGGAAACCAACAGCTGTCGAACATTGAGATTTTGGGCTAATCTTACCAGGTCATTGTTTAGTTTGAGGAGAAGGGTGGATTTGTGTATGGTGAGTTAGGCAAATGTGAACAGTCAAAAGTTATTGGTAATTTCATCCTGATTATTCAAAGTCTAGGTGAGAGAAAGAGGAAAAGGAAGAAAATGAAGATGAAGGAGGAGGAAAAGAAACAGTGATTGATGATATCTACCTATAAACTCAATACAGGGGAAAGCAAGGCAGGATAATTGCTGTGAGTTTGAGACTTGCCTGAATTAAAGTAAGACCCTGTCTTAAAACAAAACAAAAAAATGCAAATTAATAGCAAACATGGATTTGATATAGGTAAGCCAATCATATTTTCCACTAAAATATATTTATTTTCAAATGAAAGTTAAATAATTTGAAAATAAATTTATGTATACATTTCTAATAAAATATTAAAAGTATAATCAGTCTTTTAAATTTTTCAGTTCATTGAGTGATTGACTTCACAAAAATTAATGAATGATTCTTTCTTAATTTTGATTGGACTTTATGACGTTGGTCTTTTGCATATTTGCAATGTTGAAAAATATATTTTCAAAAAGTTTTCAATATTAAAAAACATTACCATATAACTCATTAAATTGTGAAAATGTATTGCAGTCAAATGGAAAAAAAATTAGCCATATTTCATGGAAAGAAGAATTACTTGGAAAAGAATATAGACAAACACTGCATTTTTAGTAAAATTGAGTCCATGTGCAATAGCATTTTCCAAAATATAGAAACTGAGCCATCTTTTCTGGACACAAATTAAATACAGAAGAGGAAAATAGTTCCTACTCTACCCTATTTCTCTTTATGGTTTCTATAAAACTAATTTTAAAGTCTTTTTATTTTATTGTAATTGCTTACTGACATTAAATAGAAGCATATTTCTGCCTCAAGTGTTGTTGATAGTTTTAAAATAACTCTTATATGAAACATTAATGTAATCGATTTTTGGAAACCGTTTTTTATGGTTTGGCATTGGACTTGTAGTTGAAATATGCATTTATTCTTAACTAAAATAAAAATGATGACGTGTAAGCATGAACTTAGAAAGAGCTTTGTTATATTGTGGTAACAATCCTGAAATCTGGTCAAAGATTCACCCCTGCTTTGTCCATCACAGGCCTTCATGGAGCACTGCACCTTCAAAATCTTTCTTTTCCATCACCATGAAGAAAAGAGAGGGGAAAAAATGAAAGTGTGCCTGCACGGCCTTACTTTTTTTTTTCTATTCAACATACACAGTTATTTAAATTTTCAAACTTACAAACCTGTAGAGAAAACAAGGCAAACATTTGTGAATAGACTTACTGACTTCCACAAGAAAGACCTTTGAACTCACTGAGTTTATACTCACAAGTATAGAAAATAATTCCCATCAAAAGAAAGAAGAGTGAGGAATTAAAAGGCTATTAATTAATATAATATTTTAGTCATAGTCAATTGTTTATCTGATTCATTCTTGAGATTTTTATGAGAAATCCCCATGTTTTAATCCCAGGCTTGGATCCCAGAAACAGAAGCGATGAAGAGCCAGAGGGGGAAGCTACAGGTATGAGACTGTAGCAGGAATAATAAAAACCCAGAGACAGACATTGATTCAAGCTGAAACTCAGAAAAGCTAAACTGCCAAGCCACTAGAAAAGTCTTCCTCTACCAAGACTGGAAGCCTGCAGACTGAGGCCTGATTCTGAGCCTCTGTCTCCTCCCATTTTATATTCCCCCTTGTAATGATTATTTTGTCTCTTTAAGAGACAAGCCACACCCACTCCCTCCCCCATCCGCTGAGGCAAGCTAATCTTCAGCTTCCTGCCTGAGCTCAGCAATCAACAGTTTTTCTTCTGCATTACAGGGAAATTGGCACAGAAAATATGACTTCAGAGTTCCTACTTGGAGGAAAACTGAAGATTTAGAAGAAAAAAGACGATAGATAAAGAGATTTCAGGTAGCAGAAGAGAATCTGGAAAGAGAATGATATAACACTGTTTTCTTGAAACACAATGTTTAGTGTGGACAGGATCTCAGCTGTATACAGGAAGTTGTACTGTGCTTGGGGAAGACGGGAAGCCATTATGAAGGAAGCGCTGAGGACTTAAATTTTATTTAGACCTTTACTGATAGGGAAAGAGTCTTCTGACTAGTAGTGAAACTTATCAGATCTGCTAGATGTTAATTGATGGCTTGGTTCTCCCAGGGCAATTCTAGAGACTGTTCTGAGACTATTTGCCTGTATTGGTTTCAGGAAAAATTCACCTACGCGTGTCACCTGTGATTAGATTTTATGGTATTTCACAGCCTAGAAGAATGACAAGGTGACTCAGAGAATCAATAAGGTTAGATCCTAATTAGCAGTCTCCAAACAGGATTCACCAGAGAGGGAATGAACAGCCTGAGGATGTATTACTGGTTTCTCAGGTTCTGCCACATTTCAAAGTCAGAGGAAAGCCAGGTACAGGTAAGGCTCAGGATCTATCAAGGAAGCTTTTCTCTCCCAAATGAAGTCTTGCTTGTTGACATAGGAAAGCTCAGCTTGATTTTCCTCAGCATGACCTGAATTCTTTCACTACTAAGACAGGGAAATATGGCTGTCTCAATTTTACTTTATACCCCACCAAACCTCCGCATCAGGAAGGACTAATGGGTGTTCTTGGCCAACAGAGAGATAAGACAACGAAACTGTTAAAGTTGTAGAAGAAAACTTGATATAACTTGATATAAGGAATCTTGTAGAACTGATTTTCAACAGAGACTAGCACGAAGAATATTTACATCATTTGTTTTTTCAGACATCTAAATCCCCATGGTAGACAATTGTTCTAGGCTTCTATGGCTGTGATAAAACACATGGCCAAAAGCAATTTGGGAAGGAAAGGCTTTTCATCTTACAACTCTCAGGTCACACTCCATTACTGAGGGATGTCAGAGCATGAACTCAAGTAAGGAATCTGAAGGCAGGAATTGATGCAGGTAACATGGTGGAATGCTGCTTACTGGCTTGATTTCCAAAGCTTGCTCAGTATGCTTTCTAATACAATCCTGGACCACCTGCCCACAACTGGTACCACCCACACTGGCCTAGAGCCTTGACCATCAATCACTAATTAAGAAAATGCAACGGCCAATTCAGTGGGAACATTTTCTCAGTTGAGTTTCTCTCTTGCCAAATGACTTTACCTTGTATCAAGTTGGCATAAACTAGCCAGTGTAACAATTTTATTAGATGATAAACTGTTAACCAAAAAAATTAAAGTTAAAAAATCAATTGGAGAAACATTCTACAACATCTCAAACACCCTGGACTACAACAAGCTTTAGCTTTGACCATAGGCAAACCATGTTGCTTGGAAACCCACATCAAAGAGGTTGCTGAGCAACCTAAGATCCACCAGCTGCCCTTGTGAAGAAACTGACATTGATGACCACAGCATGAGCAAATCAGACCACCAGCAATCACTCTGAGAGAATAAAAAAACAACAGACATGGGATTAACTAATTGGGATTTTGTTTCTTTAAGACAGCTGCATGTAGTCTGAAGCTCTGACTTTTTTTTCATTTAGCATCAAAATCAATAGTCTTTTTCAGCATTGCACCCATGTACCTTATAGTTTTTTGCCTCTGGTCAGAAACTTCTACTGATTATATGAACCTTTATTAATCAAGTTTGTGTTGTGCCTAAATCTGTTTTATTCAGCTTATAATTAACTCACAAGCTTATGGTGTAGTTAGTATACACAAAAGCTTCCTTCCAATGTCACATTAAAAATGAATAATCCCAGATGTAGCATGTCAGATTATGAATCACATATGGTAGTGGTGCCACTTAGCCTGTAGCATTCCTCATTTATGGTAGCTTACCTGGTCCTCAGGACCACAGCTATTAACATTTAGTCTCTGATATTTGGAAAGTACAGTTGGATCCCTAATAACTATGAGAAAGCCTTAGTTCTTGAGTAGAGCAATAAAACACAACTCTTGTATCCTCACAATCTGTGCTATTTGATTGTCCTCTGAACATGCAGGCTTTCCACGCATTTGTTCAAGCTGTTCTGTGTTACAGGAACTTCATTCCCATTTTCTTGATCTAATGAGTGCCCAGACACACTTGTAGTAAGCTCTTCTGTTGGGAAAGATTACCTGAGTTCCTTCAGAGAAACACAAGCCAACGTTATAAGGACACAAAGGTCTTCCTCTCATTCTATGGAGAAATTCAGGAAATTTCCAAAGACTATTTTGTAGTCCAAGCACCGATGCAGTATTTTACTATACAGACACATGGAACTCCATGTGATTTTATGAAAAATGGTCAACAAGATTAGAGAAAGAAGGGGAGGATTTTAAATATATCATCACACACTAATCATACATAATAATGACTTTCATTGTGATATTTTATCCAAGTGTATTAATGTATTTAATCATATTTATCCCCATTACCCTCTCTTTTCCCTCACCTGTTCTAATAATCTCCCTCTTCCTAATTAGCTCTCTTTTGATTTCATATTGTGCATGCACACTTGTGTATCCCAATGGGTTTCATTGGGGTAGTTGCAGGAGTACAAGTAAGGATTTGTTTGCAGGAGCATGGACAATTAACAGTGGCTACAACACTGAGGAAAATGCCTGTTTTACATCCATCAACATTAAATACTCAAGAAGAGGTTGGGGCTCATGATTTCCCCCAGTCCTTCCAAGAAAGCAAGTGCAACAGCCATGTCAAGCCCAAGTTAATGTTTTACTATGCTCCACCATTTCTTCTTCCTATTCGTCCATTCTTTCTACCCCTTCTTCCTGCTTAGCCTTCAGTTGGGGTAGGGAAGAATGAAAGAGATGTTCCATTTAAGGCTGTGCAGTTGTCATTTATTCTCAGTACATTGACTAATTATGACTATGCAAGTTCCATAGGTCACTGCAAAATGAAGCTTCTCTAACCAAAGCTAACGCCAGTGCTAGTATATGGACATAAATGTGATTTTCTAGAAGGCAATTTTATAGATACATCCACTTCTATCTAGCAAAATAACAAAATAGTAGCTTCCCCCCTGGTGCCTATGACCTCTACAGCCATGGGTTTTTGGTGGGATTTTTAGTACCTACCATTAATTTATTCCTCCTGTGGATAATGCATCAGATCACATTGGCAGTCAGTTACCATCACACCAGATTTATCACTATTGGTTTTTTGTATTAATGGTTGGTATTGTTGGACACGGGGCCCCTCAATACAATACCTTCTAATACTACAGAGGATTAGCCAGAAGGCAGAAAGCCTTCTTCCAGATTGATTCCTCATGTTTTGCGAACAAATGTGTGCTTTCCTCAGGAATAGGGTCTTAGCACCTATTTGTGATGGGCAAACAAAGTAAGGACAGTTGCCATATTGCTTGGAAGGATCTTCTGAGACTCTTAATCTGTTCCTGGCATTGAGATTTTAATTTATTAACCTATGACTTCTGAAAGCAGATTTATCCACTTAAGCAGATTATCTCTGTTCAAATCACCTTTACCCAGTCCCCCTTATTAACTTGACACTTCCTTTTGCTTTCAAATAGATCATTAATTTTAGTTAACCTTCCTAGTTCCTCTACTCCTCTATTCCTTCTGTCCACACCAACTTTCCCCTGAACCTGGGTTTCCTCACTTAGCATAATACTTTCCCATCCTATCCATTTTCTACAAATATCATACTTTCATTTTTCATTACAGCAGAATAAAACTCTATGTGTATACATAGTACATTTACACAACAAACATCTGGGCTGATTCTATATCCTTGGTATTATGAATAGAGCAGCAATAAATATGAACAATGCAAGTGTATCTATGCTCAAATGGAGAATTTTTTGGTCATGTGACTTATGGTGTTATAGCTGGGTCATATAGAATTTCTATTTTCAGTTTTGCTAGAAACCTCTGCATTTACTTTCATAGTAGGTATACCAATTTACCATCCACCAAAGAATAAAAAGTATTACCCTTTTTCCACCTCCTCTCCAAAATTTATTGTCATTTACAATCTTTTATTCATTTATTATTTTATTTATTATAGGGCCCTTTATTTTCTTTAAAATATTTTAATTGAAATAGAATTATATTGCACTTTCCACTACCTTTCTTCCTTCTAGCTGCCCCTACACTCCTGTACCTTGGCTCCAAACCCTCCTATTCTTTCCAAAGTTGGTATCCTCATTTTTTGGTTATTTTTGTTTTATATACTATATTATTGCATACATATAAAAATACAACCTTTAGAGTCTGCCTTTGTTGTTTGTGTGCATGCGCTTTTAGTGCTGACCACTCTGGACAACCAACAAGGAGGCTTATTCTCGTTCTAACAATCTAGTTGTCTGTAGTTCTCTACCTAGGGGGTAGAGCCCACAAAATTTTCCACCTTCCATGTTAGTATGTCCAGTGTTATTGCCATTGTTCCAGTCTCTTGATGAAGCCCCTTCTACGTGAGACCGGTTCACTGCAGAATTCCTGGTATTCTAGCTGTGATAATCATTCTGTCCCCTATTCCATGATACTTCCTGGAGAATAGATGCAGGACCTATGATTATACATATTCAGTGGGGCTCAGCTTCCTATGTTTCCCTAATCTCTGCTTCATCTTTCTTTGCTGAAGAAGAAACTTTTCAGTTCCATGAATTTCCCTTTGATGATTATTGGCCTTAAATCTTGAGCAATTCTGACACTCTTCAGACATCCTCACCTATGCTCATATAATAAATTTTTTTCCTACTCTTACCTCTAGAAATTTTAGAGTTTCAAGTTTAACATTAAGGACTTTAATCCATTTGGAGCTAATATTCATACAGAATGAGAGAGATAAGAGTCCTCTTTGAATCTTCTATGTGTAGATAGCCACATTTCCAAGCTCTGTAGTACAACTTGAAGTCAAGAATGGTGATATTTCCAGCATTGTTCATTATACTCAGTATTGGTTTGGATAACTGAAGTGTTTTATGGTTTCCCATAAAATTTAAGATATTTTTTCCTATTTTATGAAGAATGACTTTGGAGTCTTGGTTGGTGTTTCAATGGATCTTCACATTGCTTTTGTTATGACAACCATACATAAAGATGAGCAGGTGCTAGTAACTAATCAAATAGACTGATCTTTTCTCTTTTGGTTAGTTTTGGTTTAAAGTTTATTTGCTCAATTATTATAATATCAACATCTATCTGTTTCACAGTTCCATATACTTGAAATACATTTTTCTATCTTTTCATTCTTATTTAATGACTGCCTTTCATGGTTAGGTACATTTCTCTAAGGTAGCAGAAAGATGTAACTCACTTTTTAATCCAGTCTTCTGTCTGTCTTTGCTTGGAAATCAAGACTACTAATATTCAGACTTGATTCTTTAAGTGCTCAGTGAACAAAGTCTCTTATTGCTAAGTCTAATGATAATCTGTGCATAATCACTGGATTCCACACAGTAAAAGGAAAAACTGACTCCTGTAAATTGTTTTTCACATACTCTGTGGTCACATGCACATGCATACAAAACATGCACACACATGCACACACACACACACACTTACACCAAATAATTGTTTGTGAATATTGAGAATTACTGTTGAAAGGTGTGTACCAATCTTTTCAATTTGTAGATTTTACACTGTTTGTGTTTTCCTAACTGCCATTTGTTTAACTACTGGTCTAGTATCTTTTATCTCCCCACCTCTTCTAATGCCTCTTTGATGTGTTTAGCATTCTTTTCAGTACAAAGAATTCCTCTGTTTCCTTTATAGGGCTTCCTTAATGGTAATAAATTCTCTTAGCCTGCTTTTATCCTGGAGTCTTTTTATTTCTTCATTAATTATGACAGATAGTTTTGCTGGGTATAATAGTCTGGGATGACACCTTTGTTCTTTTATAACTTGAAGTACAGCATTCCATTTTCTTTCCACTCTTAAAAGTTCTGTTGGGAAATCAACTGTTGTTTTGAAAGGCCTGCTTTCACATGGGCCTTGATCTTTCTAAAATTCCTTTCCAGGGGGAGGATGTAAACAAATTCCACACCTCCTCCTAAAGTCCAAGTAAAAAAATAACCAAGGCATAATTCCAATAAATTTATCTCTGGGGGTTCCCCAATAAACTTATTGTTTAAGAAGTTTATTGATATTTCTTAGCTAGCAGAGGTGAGGGAATACTTACAGATTTGCAACTATACCTTCTCACAAAAGACTACACCTGGAAAGTCTTTACCCAGCAGAGTAGGGATAATGGATTCAGTATAGCTGCTACACAGATGCCTCTCTCCCCTAGTATTCTAGTATTCCCTGACCTATATACACTAGTGTTTTCCCCAGGCCGCATACAATTAACATACAGTTGTATAGAACAGATGGGAGGGATCTTGTAAATACTCAGGTGAGAATCTTATGACCATTTCCACCTGTCCATGAGGTGTCAAAAATAGGCAACCAGCCCAGCTGTGATAGTCCTTTTGCAAGGGAGGTCAGCTGAATTCCCCAAATTGGAGATTGTTTGGCTCAGATGACAGTCTCTCACAATATTTTCTGTTTCTATCTTATAGTTTTCTCTCTGTGTGTGTGTTTGTTGTTGTGTACTTTTAGTTTTGACTGTAACATGTCATTGGGAATTTCTTTTCTATTCCTTTCTCTTTAGTGTTCTAGACACCTTTTATATGTAGACAAGCCTCTCTTTCATTATATTTGGAAATACTTCTGTTTGTACTGAAAATATGTTCCAGCCTTTTTCATAGAGTACTTCTATGCCCACATCCCTAGACTTAGTCTTTGTATCCTATCCCAAAGACCTTATGTACCATTCACACTTTTAAATTTATTATTGTATTTAATTGAATGTTCCAATCCCTTTTCTTTGTCTTCAAACACTGACAGTCTGCCCTCCGTGGGATCTATTCAATTTGTGTAGATTTGTACTGAACTTTTTATTTCACCAGTTGAATTGGTCTTTTCTAGCATCATTTCAGTTGTTTTCTTCAATATTTATCTTTTTAAATTCCATTTTAATTAATTTCTTTGGTTAATTTAGCTGCTTATGTTCTCTCACAATTCATTTCAGTTTATTCATGTGCTCATTTGTTTTATTGAACACATTTATAATTATTCTATTAAATCTTTTATCTGGAATTCATTACTAGGGATCATTGCTCTAGGACCATTATCTTGGTTTTCTTGTAACTTGTGGTTTTGTTATTGTCATTGGGACTTAAATATCAAGAATCAGATCATAGGTTGATTTTTTTGTGTGTGTTTTGGGAGATTTTTCTGTTGCTATTTATTTATTCTGCCTTCATTTTTTTTAGTGGAAGTGTTAGCAATGTTTGAGGGTGAGGTGGGGATTTGGTTGTGTAGTGTTAAGGCTGAGGTTTCCTTTTCGCCTATTAGCTTAGTGATCATAGCATTAGGGTCTATCCCAGAAGCCCCGTGTGAATAAGCCATACAACCTATAACCATAGTCCCTATCAAGGGATAGAACTACAGTGAAAATAGATAAATAATCAAACAAGAAACAATAGCCCCTTTGAAATGGGATGATGACTCATCAATTAAGATCACTGGGTATTTTTCCAGAGGAGTGGTGGTGTGGGAGGTCCTTCTGTCTATGCATTGCTTTTATTGGTTAATGAATAAAGAAACTGCTTTGGCCTATAAGCAGAACTTAGCTAAGTGGGGAAAACTAAACTGAATGCTGGGAGAAAGAAGGCAGAGTCAGTGAGAAGCCATGTAGCCCTGCTGGAGACAGATACTGGAACTTTACTTGGTAAGCCACAGCCTCGTGGTGATACACAGATTAAAAGAGATGGGTTAAATTAAGATAAAAGAGTTAGCCAGAAATACACTTATTGAGATATAAGAGTTAGCCAGAAATATGCAAATAAGCTATTGGCCAAACAGTATTGTAAATAGTATGGTTTCTGCATGATTATTTCATGGCTGAGCAGCTGGGCACAAACAAGTGGTCTCCTACAACAAATTGGTGCTCCAGTGTGTGCTAGCTAAATACACATAAAACTTGGGAGGGCTTGGAAAGGAGTTCTAGACACTAAAAAACACAGTTCAGTTTCCTTTTTTTTTTCCAGATAGGCTCTGCTTGCTAGTGGCATCTCTCTCCTTTAAGAGTGGCTTCATGATTCATTGGTAGGAAAAAAAAACACAGTTTTGAAACAGCGACTTTCTGGACAATGGTGCCAGCATGAACTCTGGCTCTTTCAGGAGGCTGAGCATTTAGGCTGAGCATTTAGATAATGTTTTTGGGAAATGTGCTGTAAGTTACTTGGTGGCAGCATGGGCTAGCTGGTTATCAGAGTTGAGGTGGTGAGTATGGCTCCCACCTGGCAGTCTCAGAGGCAGTGATTGGACCTCTGCCTTGCTGGACGGGGTAGAGCAAACAGGCAGGTCCTTGTTTGCCCTGGCAACACTGTTACTTAGGTTTTTAAGAAGTGCTTAGCATTTTAAGAAGCTATCCTATTCAGAAAAAGATTACAGATATTCAGTAGGGACAGATTCAAACATAAAAGATCTCTAAATGAGACACAGTCTGTTTAAAAAATATATGCAGTCTTGGGAGAGAGAAGAAAAAGAGTAAAAAGAAAGCAAATGTAATATAAAAGAGTACAGACAGTCATAGATTAAAGGAATAAAGATAATAAAATAAATACTAAATTTGTAGAAAATAAAATAGAGTAAGAAAAATAAGCCATATAAAGATGGAATATAAACAGAGAGTCTGCATTATGTATATTATTGTGTGTTTTTTTTAATTTTTTGACTGTGAATGAGCTAAGTATAGACAGACATTTCATTGTATGGACTGCTAAACTAAAACAATCTATATATTTTAAAGGTATCTTGTCTTCAAAATTTGGATCTAAGGATATGTTACTTTGGAAAAGAGGTTCTTCTGTTTTTTCCACAGACAATGAAAATCTGTAGAATTCTTCCGGACTAAGGTGGTTTGATGGACCAAGATCCTCCCTGAAAGGTCACCATGAATGCCACCAAAAATAATTTGCCCAATAAAAAGCAGGAAGCAGTTTGGAGAGAACTACACCCATATTCCCAAATATTGTTTATAAATGTTTATTTACATTTAAATGGGGATATTATATAGAGATGAATACTTTGTATTAGTATGCATCTTGCTTTATTGATACAAATTTGAAGTCAATTTTCTTATACTGTATATATGTATTTCTGATTTTGATTCAGGTATTGTGTTTGCCCAGCATTTTAAAAATGTAATGTATAATTAAGAAACATAGATTAATAGATAATCATCTATAATAATCAAGATTGTAGTCATATTAATTAGATTTTCTAGATGTACAGAAATGTATTTCAGATGGATGGGCATTCTTCAAACCTTTCAAAGACTACAGAATATAATACTTAAAATGTTTAAGAATTTAGGACTTTTCATGACAATGAGAGACATCTGCTCCTGGCAGCACCATTCTACTTCAAGAGGAAGATGGGCATTGAAGAGGCTCCTTATGATGTTGGTTAGCCATTTGGGTAAGAACCTACACTTTCCTGGACTGCTTGATGTTATGCTGTATGAACTGGACATGCAGGACTCACAGCAAAATGACTGCTGAATTTGTCTAAAGGTGAGATGGTCCTTTGGGGTTCCTGCTTCATGAAAGAGTCTGCAAGACATTCTGCAGGGCACAGAAAAAAGCAACTGATGGACTTTGACATGACAAGGCAGAACAGATATTCAAATTTTCTGCTTCATGAAAAAGTCTGATGGATACTATGGGCCTGTGGTATGAAGATTGGATGCCCCAACAATACAGAAGAACTTTGGGTGACTGTCTAGGTAGTGAGATGTCTCTGTCAATTCTAGAGTTTTGGAAGTTGCTTATGATGCACTTTCTGTTTACTTAGGTAATATTATATCCTTCTGGAGTCTTTGATGGANATATATAGTTATAGTTATAGTTTTTCCTTAGCTATGATAAAAGACACAGTAGATATAAATACTGTAACTGTAATTTCTGATTGATACCTGTTTTGTGATATGTGATTTTACTGTGTTAAAATTAAAACATTCCTTTTTATTTAACCAGAAAAGGGGAAATGGTGTGGAAGGTCCTTCTGTCTATGTGTTGCTTTTATTGGTTAATGAATAAAGAAACTGCTTTGGCCTATAGTTAAGCAGAAGTTGGCTAGGTGGGGAAAACTAAACTGAATGCTGGGAGAAAGAAGGCAGAGTCAATGAGAAGCCATGTAGCCCTGCCAGAGACAGATACTGGAACTTTACATGGTAAGCCACAGCCTTGTGGTAATACACAGATTAATAGAAATGGGTTAAATTAAGATATAAGAGTAAGCCAGAAATACATTTAAGCTATTGGCCAAACAGTATTGCAAATAATATGGTTTCTAGGTGATTATTTTGGGGCTGAGTAGCTTGGAACAAACAAAGAGTCTTCTACAACAGAGTGGAGTTCAATTCCCAGCACTTGCCTGTTGTAGAAAAATGGACTTATACCCTGTAAACATTTTTCACTTGTATTGGTTTAATAAATGCTGATTGACTAGTAGCCAGGCATCAGGAAGTATAGGGAGGGAAACCAGAATAGAAGAATTCTGGGAAGAGGAAAGGCTCAGTCTGCTGTTGTCACCCAGGCACAGAGCACACAAGATGAGAATGCTTCACTGATAAAAGGTACCAGGTCATGTGGATATCACAAACAAGAATTATGGGTTAACGTAAGATGCAAGAGTTAATTAATAAAAAGCCTGAGCTAATAGGCCAACCACTTTATAATTAATGTAGGCTTCTGTGTATTTCTTTGGAACTGAATGATATGGGGACTGGGTGGGATAGAAACCTATGTCAACACTTACCTGGTAATTCATAACTCTAGTTCCAGGGGATGTGATACCCTCTTCTGGCCTCTCTAGCACCAGGCACATTCAAGGGACACAGACATACATACAGACAAAATACTCACACACATGCAAATAAATCAAGTTAAAAATGAAATAAATAGTCCCTAAAATGTTAATCATGTTAGTGTATTAACATGTTAATGTGTTAACATGTTAGTGTGTTAGTACATTGATGGTATATTAGTTATTGTGGATATGAGTTACATAAATACAAAACAAGAATACAGATTAACACTAGGAGGTTGAAAAAGAAAGTAGAAAAATTATAAGCACAAGTAGGCACTTTAGAGGGGGAAATGATGAATGAACTTTAGCTAAAAGTAAACTAATTGCTAGGCATAGTGGCACACACCAGAACTTGGGAGGCAGATGCAGGCATGTCTCTGATTTCAAGGCCAGTCTTGTCCACAGAGAAAGTTTCAGGAAAGCCACAGCTACACAGAGAACTCTTGGGTTGAAAAACCAAATAAATAAATAAATAAACAAACAAACAAACAAATAAATAAATGTAAACATAGACCAAAATGAAAAAGGTATGTTGTAGGGAGAGTGGGCAGGCTGGTTGTTTTCCCAGCTGCCTGAGAAAGTGTGGGCCCTTTGTTCTGTCCCACCCAGCTAGCTCAAATCCAAAATAATCATACAGAAACTGTATTAATTTAAGCACTGCCTGGCCAATTATATCTAACCACTTCTTAGCCAACTCTCACATCTTAGTTTAATCCATCTCCATTAATGTGTATCACCACTTGACTGTGGCTTACTGG
>LOEQ01008534.1:30954-44503 GCA_001685075.1 Bramus lutescens | reverse complement strand
TTACAGCAACAAATTCGAATAGAATATTGAACAATTTTATTATCGGAGGCATTTACATTTTCTTTTTCTCCCCGGGAACAGTCAGAATTTGCTGTGTGACGTCACGATTGTGGCAGAAGACATGGAAATCCCTGCTCATAGAGTGGTGCTGGCGGCCTGCAGCCCTTATTTCCACGCCATGTTTACAGGTACGAGATGGTTCAGACCTGAGGCTTTCTCAACCTTACCTTTCTTTTCAGCATTTTGGTTTTACAAAATGAAGAATTATAAAGGAAGGGCCTCCATCCATTGCGAATCCATTCACCCCTTTGTATTGTTGCCGTCAGTAAGCACACATGGACCTACCGCACTTAGTTGGGTGTGCCGGATCTTGCCACTTCAAGTTTATATTGCATATATCCCGCAGTTTGCCTTCCTGCCATTTACAGCAACATTTTGGAGCCCTTGAGTTATTTTTGGTTGGTTTATTTTGTATATGTGAAAGGAAAAGCATTTTTACTATTTTGTATTTTTTCCTAATTGCTTTCCTATTTGCTTTATCCAGTATTTATAGTGTTGTCTTAAGATCCCTTGTTTTGGAAATCTGAAATAAAGGCTAGTGTGTCCACAAGCTTCGGCTTTACTTTGGCATGAATAAAAACATAGAGAGCTGTTAGCTCTCTTGGAAAAGAACTAATGTATGTCAGTTATGCTTGAAGCCTCATTAGAAAACAAAACGAAAAAACAGCATAGAGCTGGACGTGGAGCTCAGTGGTACTGCACTTACTTGGCATGCACAGACCCTGGGTTCAGTCCTCAGCACAGCCAGGGGTAAAGGAAGAGAAGGGGAGGAAAGGGGATGGGAAGTGGGAGAGATACGGATTTTCTTACAAAGGATACCTAAAATTGTGGATAGATCCAAACTGAAATTTTCTTGTATGCACATATCTACCTGTAAAATTTCACTTAAAAATTAGGCAAAGAGTAACAACACTGACTAAGAATAAAATGAGATAATGATAACTTGCTATAATAGAATAGCCAGCATCACTATTTTTGTGCTTAGGAGGTATTATTCAATGAAATGTGGGTGACGTGGGCATAAGCCTGGCAATACCATGATAGTCAATTGATTCTCCAGCTAGCTATGAGTGACCAGTGAGTAGCATATACTCTGTGGCTATGTTCAGTAGAGAGATGATTCATTCCCCAGCTGTGACCAAAGCAGGGTGCCTCTGAGAACAGTGCCTAGTCTAAAACTTAAGAATTCTATTTCTAGAACTTTCCACTTAATATTCTTAATCAATGTTGACCAACTGCAACAGCAAAAACTTGTAAGGGGCGATTAAGTGTAACAGTTGCAAAGAAATAAGTTATCTGATCCGTAGGTTTAGTCTTAGTGTCTTGGTACACCAAATAGAGTGTACATGGTAGGTATGTCAAAAGGTAAGCATAAAAAATTGTGCACACCGTAAACAGAATCTGTACTTTCATTTCCCAGCTTCCCAGACCCAAATAATCACACAGAAACTGTATTAATTACAACACTGTTTGGCCAGTGGCTCAGGCATGTTCCTATATAGCTCTTAACATGTTAACACATTTCTGTTAATGTACATATTGCCACGAGGCTGTGGCTTGCTGGTAATGTTTTGGCATCTTTCTCCTTCAGTAGCTACATGGCATAGTCTGCTAAGCCATTAGCCAAAACAGCTTTATTCATCAACCAATAAAAGCAACACATACAGAAGGGAATCCCACGTCAGCATACCTTCAATCCCAGCAGGCAGAGGCAGGTGGATCTCTGCCCTTTGAGGCCAGCCTGCTCTTCATGGCAAGTTCTAGGACAGTCAGGGCTGTTTAGAGAGACCCTGTCTGGGGAAAAAATGTTCATGACTTAGAGACTATTAGTATTTCCTGTGTCTAACATATTCTAGGTACATCAAGAAAGATACAAACAGTATAGCTGTGCTTCCTGTTCCAGTGGCTTACCGTGCAGCTAGAGAGACAGAGGGACCTAATTTAAATGTAGAAACGTGGTGCCGCCCAGTGATCCAGGTAGTGGGACAGCATTGAGAGGACATGCCCTGTAAGTGCAGTGGGTTGACCCAGATGAATGTGGGCCAGGTAGAGGGAGTGGGCTCAGGGAAAGCAGTGGAGGAGACCAGAGTCCTGTTGCTTTGCTCTTTCTGAGCAGAGTTTAGTCTTCATGAATGGAGGAAGGACGGCAGATGGGTTGTGAGCCAAGTCAGGGACGTGCTGGAGGGTGCTGCCAGTCAGGGCCGTGAAACGTCAATGCTAACGAGGTAAGGGTGGGCACATTTCCATGTGCTGACTTTCACTTTGGTCTCTCGCCTTATACTGTATTTATTATCTTGGATGTCATTCTGGAGAGGGGCTTGGCTTGTGAGAGTGCTCCTCTGGAATGTTGGTCTCGCTGTCCTGCAGTGAAGACCTGTGCCCTCTGTGTGGCCAACCTTCAGGGGCCACAACCTTGTGGGGACTGTTGGGTCTTTGGAGACTGGCTTGAATAATCTGGGCTTCACTTTTCCCATCTGGAAAATAGGGTGATAATATCGCTCACATTGTGGATCTTTGTAAAGATTGGATGAGGTCATATATGTGAATGTCTTAGAATGTCTTTTGGCGCAGTCTAGCTGGGTGTGGTGGTGCACACCTGTAGTAATCCCAGCTACTGGAAAGTGGAGGAAGGAGAACATGAGTTCACAGTCATTCATTCATTCATTGACTACTTAGTGAATTGGAGGCAAGCCTGAGATGCAGGAGATCTTTTTTAAAACAAACAAACAAAAAACCCAATGTGTGTGTGTGTGTGTGTGTGTGTGTGTGTGTGTGTGTGTGTGTATGTGTGTGTGTGTGTGTTGTGCTTACAGTAACTAAAGAAGTGGTCATGGATTTGAGAAGGAATAAGGTCAACAGAGAAGGACTTCATAATATGGAGGAGGGGGCAGAAATGATGCAAATATAGTATTTGTGTATGAAATTCTCAAAGATAATTTTTAAAAGTTAAACCCAATCCAAAACCCAAGAGTAACTGCCCAGCTCATACTGGAGTAAGTATCACAGTCATCTTAAACTAAATTTTATTATTTTGTATAAGAGTGGGAGAGTGAGCAAACCTTAGGCTAGACAGCTACAGTGTTTCCCTTTGAAAACCTTAGGCCAGACAGCTACAGTGTTTCCCTTTGAAAACCTTAGGCCAGACAGCTACAGTGTTTCCCTCTGAAAACCTTAGGCCAGACAGCTACAGTGTTTCCCTTTGAAAACCTTAGGCCAGACAGCTACAGTGTTTCCCTTTGAAAACCTATTAGTAGATATCTAAATTGTCCAAGAGAGCGAGCTTCACTGTGACATTTCATACATGCACATGACACTCCACACACGCTTTTACCCTCGGATCCCTTTTAATCTCCCCTCCCACAGATCCCATGACTTCTGTAATTATTTCCTTCATAGCCTCTTTCTTTCCCTCCCTCCCTTCCCCCACTTCTTTCCTTTCTTTGGAGACCATGTCTCACATAGCACAGTCTGGCTTTGAACTCACCATATAGCTGAGGATTCATAAACATTTTCTTTGATAATTTTTCATTCTCTATAGAGTAACAAAAATGTAGCTATTAACTTAGCCCTGCCAGGGATGCCCAGTGGGATAGGCTTGCAGTCCCAGCCACGTGAGAGCCAGTGTCTAGGAGTTTGGGATACTATGGCTAACACAGACTCTGTCCCGAGGGCAAACATTTATATTTACTTAGTTTTTATTTATGTGTATGTGTATGAACCTTTGGTGAGCTTTTGTACACCAGATGTGTAGAGGAGTTTGCAGCGGCCAGAAAAGCAGCTAACATCCCCTGGAGCTGGAGTTATGGATGACCTGGTGTGGGTGCTAGGACCTAAATCCTGTCCTGAACAAAACCAGTGAGCACTCTTAACCACGGAGCCCCCTCTCCAGTCCAGACCCTTATTTTTAATCTCCCATAAATTGTACGCGAAAATTTCTTTTGAACTATATGATATAAAAAAGACTTCTGTTCCTCCTTGTAGTTTCAAGTATTGAATAGAGAAAGAAGGTGATAAATAATTCCAACAATGTAGTTGCAGGTTTTCATCTTGTGAAGTCTGGGACTATTTAGAGCCAGGCCAGGTGGTTAACTATGATTTGAGAAAGAACATAGCAAATTGGGTTCTTTGTTTTAGACTGTTAGAAATGTAGTCTTTAAAACACTTTTATTTGACAAATACATTTAGCTTCATTTGGTGATACAGCTTAAAATTCTCCTTTTAAAAAGATTTTTTTTAAAAATTATGTGTGTCTGTCTGTAAGTGTGCACATGAAAGCAGCTATCCTTGGAGGTCAGAGGTCAGGGGTATTGACTCCACCTAAAACTAGAGCTACAGGCAGTTGTGAACAGCCTGATGTCAATGCTGGGACTTGATCTTGGGTCCTCTGGAAGAATGGCAGGTGTTCCTCACCACTGAGCCATCTCCCCAGCCCCACAGGTTAAAATTCTTAAGAAATACTGAATAGTATGTACTTTTTTGGGGAATATGAGCTTTTGGGTTTGTTTGTTTTTCAAGACAGTGTTTCTTTGTATAGCCTTGGTTGTTCTGAAGTCACTCTGTAAACTACAGTGTCCTGGAACTCACAGAGATCCACCTGCCTCTGCCTCCCAAGTGTTAGGATTAAAGTGTGTACCATTAGCAGCTAATGGGAGTGTGTACTTTTTGATGACTTCCTGTACCGTAGTAAATATAAATTAGCAAAAACTTAAGAAAGATTAACATAGATTATTAGTTGAGTGATTAAAGAATGTAAACATTGAAAGTTAAACGCATGGCTCTATTTGTCTAAGATTCGTACTTTCCTACATCAAGGAATTGAGCATCTTCCTTTCACTGGATGTAGTCGTAGGCTTTGAGGACCATGGAGGTGAACAAATCCACGGCTCCTGTTGTTGGGATTGAGATGGGAGAAGAGGCTAAGTTAGGAAGTGAATAAACTTGTTGAGGAAAGAGAGCGCTCTGCCGTTCATGGCTGCTGGAAAGAAAATGAAATAGGAAGCCGTGTGCAAAGAGCCTAAGTAAGAATGCCTGGGGCTTCAAGAGGCAGAAATGCCACTCGAACTGGGCCAAGTAGTAAGAGGAAGCTGGGCATTGGACACAGCTGATCTGTAGCCTGAGAACCTAATTAGGAACCTACTTCCTTCTGTCTCTATTGTTACCATCACGTTGGTCCTCCAGAATGCAAAATGCCTTTAATAGTAGACCCAGCTTCTTGGAGAAGGAGGGACATTGTGTCCTGTCCCTGCTCTTGGAGACCCAGCTTCTTGGAGAAGGAGGGACATTGTGTCCTGTCCCTGCTCTTTTAGGAGCCAATAAGTCTGCCACAAGTTATCCTAATGAGACTAAAGCTATAAATACATGGATTTATCATGTTTGTCTTAGGCTCCTGAAGAACTAAGGTGGCATGTTGATCCATGACCGTTACAGTGAGTTACTGGTGTGGCCTCTGGGGAGTCACCTTGCCAGGCTGATGTTGCTAGCAGCTTCATTGTAACCCAAACTGAGAGAACAGAAGTCAGTGATGGGTACTGTCAATGGCAAGTGGAACTTGAAGAGTGATAGAACTCTTCAATTAAATGCGATTTTCAGCTTGCTCTTAATTTCTTTTCTGTCATTGATTTTTTTACATTCTCAGTGTAATCATAATCAGCTCCAGTGTTACGCTTTTATTCAAGTACTCCTTAATCATAAATAAAATAGAAATTAGAATAATGGACTTCTTTTTCTATAGTAGATTATGGAGTTGTCCTAAACCTATTCACCTTTTTTCTTTTTATATTTTCTTTGTTTATCTTTTAAAAAAAAGTATTTTTAATTGAAATAGAGTTATATCACTTTCTTTCCCCAGTTTCCTCCCTCCAGCCCCTCCCAGGTACTTTACTTCAAACTATCCCCACATTGACTAACCGATAAGGGGACTCCTTCTGGGGAGAGGCTAATTCTGCTTCTCTCAGCAGTCATCCATTGTCTTTAGTTCTTGTCTGGTACCCCACAGAAATCCCCCCTTCCATGTTAACTTGTCCATTGATATTGCCATTGTTCTGGCCTTGATGTAGCCATTCCCGGAGAGACTTTTTCACCACAGCCTTATTGGTATTCTGGCTCTTCTGTGGTGTTTTCTGAGCCATACATGGAGGAGCTGTGATGTAGCTATATCTGTTAGGACCAGGCTCCTTCTGATCCCTTGATCTCTGCCTTGTGTCTAGTTGTGCTTTTCTGTGATGGTCTCCATTTGTTTTAGAGAGACTTCTTTGATGAGGGGGTGGTAGCTGCATGTATCTAGGAAAGGCGGTTTCACACATGTAGGTTTTATTTTTGTTTTTAGTTATATGTGCATGTGTATCTATGTGTGGCTTTGTGCACATGAGTTCAGTGCTCATGGAGACCAGCATGGGGCATTGGAGCCCCTGGATCTGAAGGTATAGACAGTTGTAAGTTAGCAGCATGGGTGCTAGGAACCGAATTCCACGTCCTTTGAAAAACCAGTATGTATGTGCTCCTACCCTCTGAACCATCCCATCCATTCACTTTTAATAAATCAAGTAGATGACGTGTTACTTAGCGATGGGTTACTTAATTCAGCTTGCAGTGTAGAGTGTATCCTTGATGACTATTGGGTGGCTGAAGTCCTCATAACTCACAATCAAAATGAACATAAACATATTTATGTATGCTAAGTAAATATGCTTTGTTTTTAGTTGGCATGCTTTTGTTCTCATTTAGTTATTAATTCATGCAACTGGTATTGGATTTTTATCAGGCATTGTGGAGTGTAGGACTTAAAGAGAGCCTTCATCTGTGCCATTAGAAAGCCCCAAAGAACTGGGGAGAGAGTTGATTCTGGCAGAGTGGACATGCATGAGGTCTTCAAGTGTATCTAGGGCAAGAATCCAAGCCAGCTGTGGGCCCCCAACAGATAATGCATCTTGGAGAGGTTCCACTGAAATCCTGAAGGATGTGTGGAGATTGGCCTGGGGAATAGGGGTGTGGAGCCCAGTAGGACATAGCTCAGCACAGGTATCAAGGTAAGAAGTTGTTTGGTCTGTGTGGGACACTATGAACAGTTCCCTACTGGCATATTTTATGGTGGAAAGTGAGTGAGAGCGTATATGGGGTTAAGGTGGTGAATTGGAGGCTGGCTATGGAAGGGTTTGCACACTTGGTCAATGAGTAATGGACTGATATTGAACATAGTAGTCCTATGTGTCAGTTTAGCGCCTGAGCAAGGTTAATCATTAGACAGTTGTCAAGTTTGGTCCCCAGTACCTATGGTGGGTGACACACTACTGTCTGTAACTCCAGCTTTAGGGAATCCCAAATCCTCTGAGACTCCCAGGACACCTGTATTTCTGTGCGAATACCTGCACACAGACCCACGTCCATACAATTGGACAAAAACAGGGCGGGTACTATGGAGATCTCCCAGAGATGATCGGGCTCCCGTGACACAGTGATGAGCGAGGGGATAAAGAGGTGGGAGGAGGAATTGTAGGTCTAATTAAGGTCAGTTCATTCTGCGGGCTTTGGTGAAAGATGGATTGATGGGTAATGAAAAGAGAACAGTGCAAGGTGACTTTTAGTCAGGTGTTTAGCACGCGCATCTGTGTGGAGATCTTAATAGAGTTCCTGAGTTAATCTTATAAACTTGGTCCATCGAGAGTGTGCAAAGCTATAAGTGATCTAGGAAGAGCTGTAGAGTACCATTAGATAGCTCCCTGCCCCTGAAGATTTATTTTCTGTGTAAGTGCTTGCCTGCATCTCTGCATGTGCATCCTATGCATGCTTGGTGCTCATGGAGGCCAGGAGAAGCTGTTGGATTCTCTGGAACTGGAGTTCCAAGACTATGAGCTTCTGTGTGGGAGCTAGGAACTGAGCTCAGGCCCCTGAACGAGAAGGAGGTGCACCTGCCTGCGAGTACTTCAGTGTGGTCCCATGAGTGCTGTGCTGTGTGAGTGGAGTTGGTTCTCTCCTTCTTCCATGTGGGTGTCCCCCCAACCCCCGCACAGGTATCCAACTCAGGTCACCAGTGAGCCGCTCATCCACTGAGCCATAATGGCTTATAAAATTCGTTACCAAACGTAAATCTCAGAAAGCCATACTGTTTACACATACAGTCTATAAATGTGGCAAAGGGAGGTAACTAAGATACGTGACTGTAACACCTAGGATGGGGTGTGAGTAGCTTTTGCTCTTCTTCGTCCCTGTACTTTGATTATTGGAATTTTTACTCTACTAATGCATTTGGTGGCAAGCTTTTTGTTTTTGCTACTTCTTTTGTAAGTTAAGATGAATAAAATAAAGATTAAGACATTTTAAAAACAATATATAATTGTGGTTGATGTTAGAAGCAGATGAATTTTCTGGGGAGACAATCTTTAAAACTGACATGTAAGGAAGAGATGTGATTTAGCAAAGGGCCTCTATAAAAACATAATAGTAAAAACCACATGGCATAGAACTATTTTTTTCAATCATATACATAAATTAAGAGATTTGATTGTGTCTAAGGCTTTTATCTAAACTAGCTCAAATGCTGAAATCCGGGAACTAGGTATGTGACTTTACACTTACATTGCCCCAGGACACTGTGGATGAAGCAAGGTGTTTACTGCTGAAGGCATTTATCCTAAATCTGATTTGTAGGAGCAGTGGGGAGATTGCTTAGTTGGTAAAACGCTTGCCCCTAACCTATGTCAAAAAGCAGAAGTAGATGGTAAGAGCCAGAGGTAGGAAGGACAAGAGCGAAAAAGGGAGCCCTCACCCCTGAGAAGCCGTAGACAGTCAGTCAACATTCTAACACTGCAGAAAGTGAGCCCTCACCCCTAACTGAGAAGCTGTGGACCATCCAATTCTGAAGGAGAGAGAGTCAGTTATCTTTATGGGTGTGCCCTTGTGTACACTCAGAAGTTATGGACAGCATAAATTGGAGTCAATGTGTTAATTAAGTTAAAAAAAAAAAGAAAAAAGAAGACAGGAAGTTGGGAGTAGGGAGGTAAGTGTGGATCTGGGAAGAGTTAAGGGGAAGAGTTGTAGGTAAATATGATCAGAATGCCTTGCAGGAGAGGTGGCTCAGTGATTTAAGAGCACTGGCTGCTCTACTAGAGGACCTGATTCAGCTCTCAGCACTCACATGGCAGCTCACAACCAACCGGCTGTAACTCTGGTTCTGGGGCTCCAACACTTCTGACCTCTGATAGCATCAGGCATGGTCTTGGTGCAAAAACTTATATACAGGGAAAACACCTATACACGTAAAATAAATACATTAAATGGAAAAAGTACCATTGTATGAAATTCTTCAATAATTAATAAAAATCATCCTTTTAAAAACCAGACTTGGTGGTTCATGTTTACAGCCTCAGTCCTGGAAAGGTGGAGGCAGGTAGCTAGTCAGCTTAGTCTAATGGGTGAGCTGCAGGCCAACAACAGGCCCTGTTTCAAAGGTGATGGCATTCCTAAGATACCCAGGAATCCCAGGAATGATATTGGAGGTTGTCATCTGGTCTACACACACACACACAACACACACACACACACACACAGAACTAGAACTAGGAATCAGTGTCTTAAGTTTTGACACTCTGTGCCTTCAGATTATATAAACCCTAGCAATCCATGAGACAGGGAGAGGAGGGGGCATAGAGGAAGGCGTTATATATGCAGTTGCAAATGATTTTCTGTATTCCTCCTTTCCTTTTAAAGATGGGGGCACAGAAACAGTCCTGTTCCCTTCCTTCTCTTGAAACATCCTGTTCTGTAGCACAGACATGTTTTCCCCTCGGGTAGTTGACAGGGCACACTTTGAGGTAGTTCAGCTCTGAGAAGAGCAGCTTCTGTTGGAGCTCTTGTCAGGCGGTCTCCAGGGGGCATACAGTGAGATGTCTGTTGCTGTGATTATTCCCCCACCCCCATGCCCACCCAGGGCTTCTGTTTGCAAAGGATTCTTGTAAAATCGCCTTCCTGATAGTTTATGGCACCAGCAGCACACAGTGTCTCAAACAGAACCAAGCTTTCAAGAGCTCTTGAGTGCACTGTTGTTTTTATTAATGTGAGATGCAGGGTTCAAGTGAAGGTGATGGATGCTAACCCAGCTTCCCAGGCTTTTATCCCTAAACCCTAGCGAATTCTAGAACAGAATTCTTCTGCTGGGGGCCATTCCTTCTTGGGCTCACCTTTTAGAACTGGAGAAGGAGACTCTCCTTGCTAGACAAGCACTCCGTAGCTGAGCTACACCTTTAGGATTGTGGTTTCTTACAGAAAGCCTGAGTCTCCAGGCCCTGGGCAGGTGTCTGTGTGCTCTTGGAAAGAATGATGCTAAGTCCCTTTCACCATGTGGTCTTTACCATCAGCCAAGGATGGTAGCATCGTTACTGTTACAGATGGGATTACAAATCCATAAGGAGGGAGCTGGAGAGAGGACTCTGCAGTTAAGGTTGTACAGTTTTCTGAAGGACTCAAGGTCGGGTCACACCACCCTCATTGGCTGGCTCAGAAATGCTAGTAAGTTCAGTTCCAGGGGATCTGATGCTCAGACACATACACACACTTACATGCACACACACGTGCACACACCCACATTCTAATTAATCAAACAAACAAAATCAAAGTCATAGAAAAATAGAACTAAAACCCCAACCTTTAGTCCTAGCATTTGAGAGGTGGCTCTCTTGAGTTTCAGACCAGTCTGGTCTACATAGTGAGTGTCAGAACAGCCAGGGCTACACAGAGAAACCCTGTTGCAAACCAAACCATACCAGACCAGACCAAACCAAACTAAAACAACAAAAACCCCAACAGAAAGGAATCCATCAAGGACCCTGCTCTGCCCGCATGGGCAGCATTGAATGAGATTCATGGAGCTGGGTACAGGGCACCCTCAAACTTGCAATGTTATCTTCAGGCTCGGATGCCAAGCTGAAGTAATTTATGGTTTGCTCAGCACACCTTTGTGGGTGCAGCAGTGGCAGATCCTGTTGCCTGCTTAATCATGTGAGTGGCAGGAATATAGATCAGCCTGTCTTGGTGTTGGTATTTTCACAGCTGCCTCCCATTGTAACTTCACTTCATTCCTTGGTGTTGTAGGTGAGATGAGCGAAAGCCGAGCTAAGAGAGTTCGAATAAAGGAGGTCGACGGCTGGACCCTGAGGATGCTAATTGATTATGTTTACACCGCAGAAATTCAGGTCACAGAAGAAAATGTGCAGGTAAAAGCAGACGCTCTACACTGCTTATCTCTTTATGTGTGCAGTTTTTCTAATCCAAAGCCACATTCCCACGCAGCACACAGTTTGTGCCAAAAGTAATAAGATTCATTGTTGAAATTTTATTTCAGAGGGACACTGGGGGTGATTGCGTCTTTTTAATGGTGTTTCTGATTCCGGTACCTTTTCTGTCTTTGCAGATCTGAGACACATCCTTTCTCTCTCTGAGTAATGCTCTCTCCTTTGTGACAACACTGTCACATTCTTTATAGCTCCTGCTTCATGCTGCCCACAGTTTTTCTTTATTCCTTTGAAGGGTAAAGTCTACAAAGGATGTTTTTGACTAGCAACATTCATTAATTCTTTATTGTTTGAGCATTCTCTTTAAATAATTCTCGAATTTAGCCAAAAATTGATGTAGCATCTTATTTTCTAAAGAGAACAAATGTTTTATGTACGGTAAATAAATGTTTAAATGCTTTAAGTGGCAAGGAAGAATGCTGCAGAAAAAAGGAACTCTTCTTAAATGGTCCTGTGCTGATTTGAATATGAATGGGCTTGGTCTCCAGGGAGTGGAACCATTTGAAAGGATTAGAAGGATTTAGAGGTGTCACCTTGTTGGAGCAAGTGTGTCACTGGAGGTGGACTTTGAGGGACCCAGTGTCTCTCCCTTGGCCTGAGGATCAGGATATATAAGTTGCTGTGGTCATGGTGCCTCTTCACAGCAGTAGAACACTGACTAGGACAGGCTCTTTCCTGTGACTATTCTCCACATATCCATCTCCTCTTCCTGAGAAGGTTGGATGCTCTTCTCTGTCACAGACAGAGTCTTTCAGCCATGTGTTGGTTCAAGTACATGAACACACGATAGGCATGCACAGAATTTAAATTTTGAGTATGTTTAGTCTGTATTTGGCAACCGTGCTTTTTTTTTTTCTCAGTAGAATGGCTTGTTCTTTTGTGTGGTGCACCCTGTGGTAATGGGTGTGCATGATGCTCCCCTTTGGTGGATTGCTGAAGCTAGTGGCCATCACAATATTTGTGCGCAAGAATTCCACAGGCTGGACTCCTGAAAGTGGAATGGGTTGAGCAAAGAATACGTGCATCTTTTAATTCCTGATGGCTACACCCTACCAACATTTAAGTGTTTATATTTATTTAGTCCATTCAGTCGGGATACTGTGTTTTAAGGACAACAAAAAGATAAACCACATGTGTTTTTGAGCGCTTGTGATTCCTGGAGCTGAACTTACAGGTGCTTGTCAACCACTCGACATGCATATTGAGAACCAGATCAGAAAACCAGTTTTCTTCACTGTCTAGCCATCTCTCCAGCACTTAGAACCAAACTAAGAAACAGTTTGTAAATTCTGCTCATACAAGTAAGATATGGGTTTCATAGTTAGTTTATGCCTCTGACTGGCCAAAATGTTCTACTTAGTGTTTGAATAGAGGCTGAAGAGCTGCTATTGTGATACACCACATGCTGTCTGCTTACTGTAAATGTTAGCAGGCAGAAGCTGAGCCTCCTGGCAGGCCTTTGAACTATTCTCATTACAGACTTGACTCAGACAGCTCACTTAGGAGGGAAATATTTGAAAACCCACAGTCCATTTTGGAGTTGTGACTAAAGGTGATCGGGTCCTATGCTTAATGATCCAAGTTTTTTTTTGTAAGGGGGAATGCATGCTATGGTATACATGTAGAGATCAGATGGCAGCCTTGAGTGTCATTTCTTGCCTTCCACCTTGTTAGAAGCAGGGTGTCTTTGTTGTTCAGCACTATGCCGGGTTAGCTGGCCAGCAAGCTTCCAGGGGTTCTCCTGTCTCTGTCTCCAGTCTTGCTGTAGGAACTTAGACATTACAGATACATCCTACTGTACCTGGCTTTATTTGGGCTCTGGGGATTTGAACTCAAGTCTTTATGCTTGCATAGCAACCACTTTTACCCACTACTCCATCGTCAAAACCTTGAATGAACATTTGTTTTAGTGTGGACATGTTGGCATTATGCCAGGAAGTGAGAGTAGGTTGTAATATGTCATCTCCTTCTGGACTTTTCTGTAGTCTTAAACTATTTTTTGGGAGTACCTTGGTTTTATTTTGTTGTGTTTTTTGTTGTTGTTGGTTTTGGTTTGTTTGTTTGTTTGTTTTTGAGACAGGGTTTCTCAGTAGCTGTGGAACCAGTCCTATGTAGTGATAAGGTGAGCACAGGCCTGCTTTTCGTCCCACCTGGCTCCCGCATGGCTAGCTTATACCCCGAAATAACAACACACAAATTGTATTCAT